>JAPYYV010005302.1:0-15558 GCA_030522625.1 Copidosoma aretas | reverse complement strand
GCGTAAATGACAAACAAATAAAGACGTTGGCATTGGGTTAGCCACGCTTGACAGACAAATATATAGTTATAGTACAAACGGTAGACTCACTGATAACTATGAAGCGCCACGCAGCGGCGCAAGCGGTAACTGCATGCGCCACGTGGCTGACCCCGTACCAACGTCTTTATTTTTTTGTCATTCACGCATTGCTTGCTCTCCCACTCTGAAAATTTGTGGAGGTGTTGTCCGAGTGCTGCTCTTTTGATAAGTGTAAATTTTATTTTTCAAAACCGTGGCGATTTCAGAGAAACGTCATGAACTTCCAACACATTTTTCTCCACGAAAAAAAGATTTTAAGAAAAAACAAATAGCACCATTAGAAAGAGCAGGTCAAAATCTATCGATTTGCATTTTTTAATTATTTTTTTAGCTTTTTCCCAGCTCGTACGAGCGAGTTGAACACGGCGTGCTAAGGCGAAAATTGCGTCGCGCGCACGAGGTGGTCCGATCTCGGTGTACGCGCCCATATACTTATGCATATACCGACGGGCAATTGAAAATAGTCGGATAGATTCTGCTCGATCCTCTTAGAAGAAAATAACAGTTTTATTTTGTTTTTTAAATCATTTCGTCCACTGCCATATTCTTGAGGACTATTAGCGCTTAGCGTTGTGGAAAAATGAATCGAGAAAATATGTAGGGAGTGCAAGTACTACGCTATATTTGTGAAATTAATATTTATCCAGATATAGTATGTGAACATTGAATAAATAATCGTATAAGATCACAGTTTGGCAATTGAAATGTTCTGAATCAAGAGGAACAACAATTTTCATTTACATGTGTGCTATGGTTCTTTACACTCTTCGCTAGTGCACAACAAAATCGTTCTAGTCAGTTCTATTACGAAATGAAAACCAAGAAATCATGCAGAGCTTGATGTATCTGACCGTTAACATTTTCATTGACTTTTACATAATTTTTTAACTTATCTAATAATTAATTTTAGAATTTTATCGATTTTAAAAATTGCTGGCTTTGATATTAATATTCGTGGAGCAAGCGGAATTTTAACTATTGAAATAAAAATTTGAATACTTTTAAAAATTTCGAACTAACATTTTACAGAGTAATGGGAAAGTGGCCTAGTTGGTAAACGCAAAATTTACCATTGGTATAGTTATTTGAAAAAGTGACTATTCGTAACTTGTCAAGCTCTAGGGGCATTAGCCACAAGCCAGTTGTCTGATAGGGGCTGTGCAAAAAGCACGTGGCATGTTTAAATGAAAGCAATGACGCCATTCTTAGCACTTTTTTCCTTCCAAGCTACGATATTTCATGCACCTCAAAAAATTAGAGTACGTTCCAACACATACGTCTACTCGAAGTGTTAATAAGGCACGCTTACGGAGGGACTTCCGATTTAGGTGATGCTTACTTTGCAAAAAAAAATACTTTTCACTTGAAGGCAAATCATGGTAGAGCTAATACTTTTAAGCAGCGTGAAAATAAAATTCTTGCAAGTCAAATCTCAGAAAAGCTGTGTGAAATCCACTGTATGCAACCCATCACTGAACGCCTTAATGACGTTAAAATCAGTACCACCCCTAAATCAAAACATCTCGATGTTAATATTTTTTGTAAAATTAAAAATAATAATAAATGACATGATTTGCTTGTTGTACCTTTCTCAAGTTCAGGTGGTTCGAGCATGCCTATACATATTTCAGTGATAATGTTACTATATAAGTTGGCAAAATGTAACATATATATGCCAATTCATGCCGTCTGTAGTATATTTTGCGTATTGACAGTAATAACCCCATATTATTGCTACTTCATGTTATAATTTATTATAAATAAAAAGTAGCGTATGAAAAATAATATACAAACGATTCTAACAGGCACTGTGTTATTGGGGTTAGAATAAAAGGTAATTTCGTGGAAGAGAAGTGTGTTGACGCTGAGAAATGTTAATACTGACTTAAAAATATAAATATTGTAAATTTTGCGCGGTGCTGCAGAAACGCCAGCTTATGGTGATGTTGTACCCTTGACCTTCGGACACTTCTGTTTAAAATATCTTTTTATATTATTCGTAAGGGTACGTAAATTAACATTTTATAAATAGTTGGTTATTTCAATTGTAATTCATTAGTTTTCGGTACATATCGGTTCGGTTGATTACAAATATTTACCTGAATTTCCGGTAAAAGAATACGAATCTGCCATAAATCCCATGTTAAATGTTCAATTTACAAACTTTTTCTCGCCCTTTTACTCGTGAATATGTTCTGAAATTTTAAGAGTGTTCATCGTGCAATTACAAACATTCAAATGTAATCAAACTCCCATACCAAAACTTGTTCGATTATTCAATATTTAATACATAGAACGCAGCTTCTATACTCTATTTTTTGAACAGAATTATTTTTTAGCGTGTGTGCAAGTGCACCCACACATGCATTAGGCAGAACATGCGTTCTCAATAATTGTCCTTAAGTCCCAATTAAATGACCTTCGGATTAACAAAAATTCCTTATTTTATTCTTGAGATATTCGGTTCTCAAGATAGATATCAAAAAGTTCACTGTGCACCATATTGGATTCACAATTTTTTAGAAAAAACTGCCTAATCATCTTGTGTTTGTGTTTTTGTTATTTTAATTCTAGATCTATAAAAATTTAATGGCTTCAATATCTCAAATAAACTCTAAATATCCTAAAACGGTAATATGACCTAATTTTTAACTTTAGGTGCAACTGTTTGGATGTTCTGAATAATTGTTCTTAATACCCAATTTAATTACCTTCAATTCAAAACAAATTTATTAGTCTATCTTATTCTATTTTTGAGTTATTTGGTTTTTAAGATAGGTCTATAACAGCTCATTATGCTTATTATATTGGATCCACTATAAAATTTTAAATTGAAAAACTGGATTAACAATTTCTTTTTATGTAAGTCTGCTATATTGATCTGCCGATACGTCAGGGTACCACTAGCATCTTTGATTATGTAACCATGCCACATCTCACAAAACTTAAAGCTGGTGGCGATTGCGTATGGTATGGTGATAGTTTTTAAGTATCCAACCTTCTTGAATTTTCTCGTTATAAATTCAAGTTTGTTGGAATATAAATGAGACTATTAAGTATTCCTACGCAAAAAGAAAGAATTAAAAAAATAAGGTTGGAATCGTCTTCTGAAAGTACTTGTGCAATATCTGCAGCAGTCCGATGTTAGTGGAATCAATATCGATTTTAATGGTTATGAGAAAGATCTCAAAGGTATTGTTGCATGCGTTTTGTGTGATAACTTGGTGTCGCATCAAATTGATGGATATGCTAAAAAGTTTAGTTACGTAAATAACTTCTGCCGTTCACTGAAATCACTGCAGCAGAGATTCAACAAAATCCATCAAAGCGTCACGGACTGGCATCTGCAGTCAGTCATGACACATATATTACTCAAGCTTTAGTACATAATAGGATAGTAAGAGTAGAGAAACAAAAGACACGTTTGAGCAGCCTATTATACTACCATGTGAATAATCCTGGTTTTCCACCTTTTATCGTACAAACTATGTACGAGAGTATCGTAACTTATTTCTTACAAAAATAGTAATTCAGTATTGGTTTATCAAATTATTGACCCAATAATATTTAGTTAAACTACAAAATAAATAGTTTATACCATAGATAAAAATCAGTAATAAAACCAAAACCGCTGCCAATTGATTGTCACAAAGCTTCCTTATTCACATCTTCTTAATCTTTTTCATAAATACTCTCATCGATTTTCTTTTTTTCTAAATCCAAAACGTTATTATTTGAGAAATTTCATAATATTTAAGATCTACTCCACAAAATATTTTGAAACAACGTTCACTGGCAAAAACGTCCATACTTTAAAAAAAATTTGTTTTCCAAAATTAATTAAATGGAAATAACAATTGTTAGGAAATCTTATAATTTTCAAGATTCTCTACCAAAAAATATTCTAAAACAACGTTTATTAGCGAAAAAATCACTTTATTAAACAAAAAAATTTTCCGAAATCGATCAAATCAAAATGAAAAAGAAACGATTTGATAAAATTCAAATTTTATTTTTTAGCAATGATTAGTGTTAAAAAAAACCTCAAAATATCTATCGTACAATATCCTAAAACAACGATAAAAATCGGTCAAAGAAATCCTGTGATTTAACTAATTATATGCATTCCCTCAGGAGGCTGCTGATTGTTGGTACTGTAGTCGCCCTTGGATTCAGATGGTTTCGCTAGCTGCCTGTCCCCCGGAGGTGGGAGTGCGCTCCAACAAGCGTCGGCTGATAAGTAGAGCTGTGAATAGGGAGATCCACCGATCTATTAATGAATGGAGAAAGGTCGTATCAAATAAGATATCGAGATTGGTATTTTAAACAGCGTCGTTTTATTCGGTTCAATGAATGGACCACTGCCTTCTATTCGCGTCGGGGCTCAAAAGCCAATAAGAACGTCGGCCACGCCTACTTAAGCCCTAGACGTAGCTATCGCACTTGCAGGTGGTAGCCACCTGGCATCTGGTAGTATGAACTACGAAGCAGGCAAAATTTTGAACGTACGTAGGTGCGAATATTTTAAAAGCTTAAAGAAATTTATGAAAACGATATGCAAAATTTATAAGAAAAATAATAATCAATTGTTATTAAACCCCTGGTTTTATCAATTTGGCGCCGGACGTGGGGCGTTCTTAATGGACCTTGCTGCTGCTGCTGCTGCTGCTGCAAAAAGGAGCCCACGACGCATAGTCTAGAGCACCAAATGACCAATGCCCAGCTGCTCACAGCCCAACTCCTTCTAGATAGGGACAAACATCTGGTGGCGCTCGACACACATTAACCGCAGCAAGGCAAGATGTACGATACGAAGCCGACCACTCTTGAAAATTTTCTAGTGAAGCTTGCGTGAAGTACCCAGCCCCGCGGCGAGAGTTACTAACGTATAAAGCCTGCAGTCTCTAAGATTTATAGGCCTATCCTACGCAGTGAAAAGCCGGGACTATATCAGCCTCCTAGATTTTCCAAGAGACCTTTGAAGACAGCGGAGAAGATTACACTTACTGATAATAAAAATAAACATGTCCTCTCTTAATATACCTTTCGAAATTACTTTAAATGTTTTTAAGATTTGACTATAACGCAATGTAACCTGGTATCATCATTAAAATAGTTTAAACCACAGGTTATGTTTCATCATTGTTTTAAAAATTCTAGTAAAACTGTCAAGAAAATTATTCTACAAGTATATGAGAAAAAACAATATTCGTTACCGATTTTAATTTATAGTCAAGCCGACTTTTTTCAGAAATGAAAAAAAAAAAATTAACATTCAAGAAAATCGTCTAACAAGTATTTAAAAAGAAAAAAAAATGAAATATATTAGAATTTGTGGTAAGTGGAAATTAAGAAAAAGGGGTGAAATCATTTTTTTCAAGATTATGTCGACGAATAAATACGATATTTAATTGTGAAATGACGATATGAAATATTTTCTACTAATTGCATATTATAAATATACCATTTGTACCTGTTTTCAGTAGCTTTTTCTGACTGTGGAACCTCCTCAAGTAGCCCAACAGATGTACAGCAAACGCAATTAAAAGAATAATACGAGAAAATAAAGAGCTACGAGAGGAGCTTGGAAGAGTAGATAGGCATCTAGAAATTGTAAACACTCACAGGGTGAACTAATTAATAGAGTAGTAAATCAGATTAATGATATACAGGAGATTGGTAGGCAGAAAACTAACTCAGGAAAAAGAAGAGTAGAGACTGCAAACAGTGTGAAAAGCAACGGCACTGACAAAGTAAATATTATGACAACACACAAAACAAACAGAAATAATTGCGAGCAAAGGAAAAGCGTTCAATGGGCCGGGAAACGATAAATTTCATGTAAAAAGTACAAGTAATGTCAATAAAATGCGGACATTAAAAGGTATAAGTAAAAGTAAGTTAAGATACAAGAAGAAAAAGCGAAAAAGAAAAATAACATTTTTGTAAGAAGGATACGAACGGTCGGAAAAGGTAGAATGAGGGCATTTAAACAAATTTTGTATCAAATATTACGTGTAGAGCGCAGAAGATTAGAATAAAAGCAGTTAAAGGAGGTCTTTCAATAGAACTAAAATCATCACAAAATACAGTAGAAATAATGCCAAACAAGGGAAATCTTTAAAGGTTTAATTTATGGCTAGAAGACGACCTTACGGAAAGAGAAAAATAAATAGTCGAATGGTTGAAAAGGTTAGTTGCGGAAGAGAAAGAAACGGTTGGAGGCTCGCAAGAGATTTTTTTAAACTTAAGATTGGCGATCTATGGTGGGCGTAAAATGAATTAAAATGTGATCTAGTTCAACAAAAAGAATGAGTAAAAAGCCGGTTTTTTCGAATGAAAGAGAACAGTCTTTAAAAGGACGAAGAAGGGGATGAAATTACTTGAGTAGAATATAGAAGGTTTTAAAAAAATTAATGAACTAAAAATTATCTTGATAAGTTTGCAATAATATTACACGAAAAGTAAGTGAAAAAATGCAATAAAAACAAGTGGGAGAATAAATTTAACAAAAATATGATTAGTGCTAAAAAGCGGCATTTAAAGAGAAGGGAAAAGAGCATGCTCAAGGAAACATTTTAATTGGTATTGAAAAAAAGTGTGATCAAAAATAAGGTAGAAAAATGATATTCAGGTTTAAATATAGCGGGTTGAAATTCAAGAATGATGAAAAAATTAATGTAATTGGCGCATATGATAATGTAAAGATGGAAATTATGCTCGAAAAACTCCAGAAAATTGTAGATTAATGCGTAAATAAATGAGAATCAGTACTTATTATAGACGATTTAAATGCAAGAATCAGAGAATGGCAGGTTAACTTTAAAGGTGACAGAGAGTTGCGCAGAAAATTCTCGGATAAAACTGAATAGAAGAGGCGAAAAACTTCTTGATTTTTGCAAAAAATCAGGTTTGAGTATTAGAAATGGAGCGATAACGGCAACTTAGTTCTCGATCTGGTACTCGAATTAGAACACAAACAAGTTGGTGTTATAAATAAGTTAAAAATTACTTGAAGAACGGAATCACACCCCCTTTCAGTAGAATTCAGCATAGCAGGAGAAAATGAAAAGGAGGAAAATAAGATAGAAACCAAAAATATAACAGAAAACAGTTTTTTATTGAAGTGGGTGGAGAGTAAAAGTATCCAGTACAACAATGAAATAGGGAAAAGGATATACATATGGAGAGCATGAATATGCAAGAAAGATGGAATGTACTTACAAAACATATTTGGGAGGTTAGCAATGAGTTTAAATTGATTAAGAAAGTAGATAGGCAATAGACCATTAAATGTAACAAAGATCTTTAAACACAGAATAAGCAAGCATGGGAACGCTTGAAAATGGGCAAGTTCAAAACTGGAGGAAGACAAAGATGTTTTAAAGTGGAGAGGAAAAAATTTAGAGGAAATAGAAAAAGATGCTACGAAAAAAAGGGATTAAAAGTGGAAGGTAGTGGAAAACAGTAAGGGAATGACTACGTTTTTAAAAGCAGTCGAACAATTTTGACCAAAGAAAAAAGAGAAGAGGACAAATATTAGTGAAGAAACCTGGCTATGTCATTTAAAAAATCTTTTAGGGAAAAAAGATACGACACTACAAAGAGAGAAATGTATGGGAACAGAAAGTGAGATGGAGACTGTGTTGACGCTAGAAGATAAGGGATTGGATGGCAGCTCAAATGCAAGGATTAGAGGGATCGAAGTCTTGTAAATTATTGAATCAATAAGAACCAATGAAGCGGCAGAAGAAAGCGGAATACCCGCAGAATTTCATAAATGACTTACAGCGTTCTGGATAGTTGGCAATAATTTTAGACGAAGTTTTCGGTAAGGCATAGCTAGTAAAGAGATGGCAGGTGAAGCAAACATATCTAATATATAAAACAGAAGACGGAGATGACGTTTGAAATTACAGAGATGTATCTTCACTGGATATAGGTTACAAAATGCTGACAAATATAATTGCAAGTAGACTAAAAACATGGCTAGAACCAGAAATAAATTAAAAAGAATGTTAGGCAGGTTTCTGAGAAAATAGAAGTACTAAAAACCACATATTCTCTTTAAACAGCATCAAGAATAATAAGCTCAGCTTAAAAACGAGAGAAGCAGATTATGCATATGTTTCATAGACATTACAAAAGGTTCTGATAGGGTAAATAGCAAAATATTAATAGATAAAATGAAAGAGACAGGCATTGAGGGAAAGTTTTTGGGAATGGTAGAGGAAATATACAGAAACCCAGAAAATGTAATAATAACGAAAGAGGGAATCACAAAAAAATTAAAAACAAATTGTGTAGTTACACAGGGATGCTCACTAAGCCCCAGCTTATTTATTAATTATCTCGATTATCTTGAAAAAGAATAGGAAAAAAGAAAAAACGGGGGTACAGTTATAGTAGGGGAAAATAATTTGAACTTAAAGTTTGCGAACGATGTAGTATCAGTGTTGGACACAAGAGATGGGTTACAAAGTAGAGCGATACTGTTACAGAAATGAACTATAGGTAAACACAAACAAAAAAACCCATAACTTATTGTCTTAAAAAAAACAAAGGCAGGCTTGCAAAAAAGAGACATGGTATTTCAAAAATACAACTTAAAATAATAGAAGAATACAAATACTTAAAATTTTGGTCACGGCAAAAAACATGCTCAGTCGTCAAGTGGTAAAAACTTCAAAGTGAAAAAAGCAGTGGACACTTTGCACTGGTGACTGCTTAAGCAGAAGATTGTACTCCGTGCATATCATAGTTAAAGCCTTAATGGGGTGGATATACGTAGATGGGAAAAATAGGAAAAAAAAGAAAAAGTACAATGAATGTTAGTTAAAATGGCTTTGGTTATCTGCAGAAATTCACCTGCCTACTTATGGAGGATGGATGCTAACAAAAAAAGCTCATAGATAGAAACAGTAAAAAGGGTTTGGATTACATAATGCATATAGCAAAGATGAAGGAGGAGAGATGGCCTAAGCTTTGTTCAAAAGAGGAGCTGACATGCGCGAAAAATATAATTCTAAATATGTGTTCTAAATCAGTAGCAGCAGCTTTTGAAAAAAATAACAGTTGGTACAAAAATAAAACGTGTACTTGATAGTACAGGAATAAACAAGCTAGAGGAGAGAATATAAACCGGGATAAAAATAATAGAGGACCAAAAAATGCAAACAAATTGGGCCAAAATTGAACATTTAAGATATCTATCATTTACGACTCTTACAACAACAAAAAAATCGTACTATAAATAAAGATTATATCATAAATACTAGGAGGACAGGCAACTCAAGGGAAAAATAAAAGAGCAATGGGCAAGATTAAGGTGCGGTAATGTAGGAAGGGCAAGCAACATGAGATTCACTTACAAAAGGTGTAAAGGCATGTAAAAAATAACCGTAGAAAGGGAGTTTTTTCAGTATTATTTACAAATAATGTTACATGAATTGTAATTCAAAAATGAAAGTAAGGTTGCTGCACTTACATTAGAGTGTTAATTCTTGAGAATTACATTAAAAATTTATCCGCCAATTTCGAACTTAGACCAAATCAGTCAAATAAATTAAAAAATGGCATCCAACACAAGTTATTAGATAAGAAAGAGAAATTGATAATGGACAACGCAGAATAATACTTTGAACGTTACTACATCTGCAAAACCTTATCCTTCATTGATAAAGTGAGTATGTATGATGGACGTTACATTTTTTTTTAATTTAATGGTCGCGAAAAAGTGGATTTTCTATAGAAAATAAATATTTTCGTTGAAATTAAATCTAATATCGTTTTAAATTCCCATGTAATTTCTCTGCATACAGCATAATTATATATTACATCACGATTTGTAAGAAAAATATAGCTATCCATAATGTGGGGAAGACTTTATTTGATACTGAGATTCATTTTTTTCAGATCACGATTTGTAACAAAAACATAGATAAACGTAATGTATGGAAGAAAAGTTGATGTTATACTAACATTCCTTTTCTTAAGATTCATTTGATAGGTGATCTGTAAAACCACCTCGATAAGACGAATATGTGTGTGTAAAACGGAGAAACCATACTTCAATCAATTACGGTTAACATCAACATCAGCTATCACATCGGTATTGTTAAATTGTGAGATAGTACAGTTGCCATCAAAATATCGCTGACCGGAAGAATCGTTCAAAGCGTTGCAAACCTTCATATACAGTATAATTATTCAAAATCTTCTTTACATTTTTTGCTGAAAACCAATGCCTAATAAAATGATTTCAATTCATAAGAACAAAACTTGTATGAAGCAACTTGGGAATGATGTAATAATGTAATTGTATTACATGTTGTAACAGTAATTCAACATTTTAAGATTTTTTTTTAAATTAAAAAAGTCCAAACAAAGTTGGAAGATAGAAGTACACAAGTAAAGAAAACGTTGACTCGAGGAATCTTCTCTTATTTTTAAGAGTTTGAGATAAAGGTTTGAAAACTAATTACTTAAAAATATATCCATATATATATTTTCATCACTTTATTTTATCAAGAGAATCAAGAATTAAAAAATGATTAAGAAATTAATGTAAATTACATGCTTTGCTTTATTGAATTCAGAAAAAATTAATTCTTTGCACATAAAAAAGTTTTAGAACACTTACTTTGCCATCTATCATGGTGCATAACATATCAATTCCAACGGTACATCCATTGATTGAAATATTTTTTAACTTTTTTCTTTGGTTTTGTATCTTACTTTCCTCTTCTGTACACAATTTATTAGTTTCTTAACGAAAAATAATTGTTAATAGGCGGCAAAATCGAACAGACGATGGACAAGGGAATTATTCCAGTATTCTTTTAGACTTTTTGTATCGATTAATTGCAAGGGAACAACTGAGATGCAAAATATTTTACTGTCATCGATAATTTTATCTTCACATTTTTGTTTATAGGGATTTGCGTTCGTTCCATCCATCCCATACTTTAGTTTAAGTGTTAATTTTGTATTAGTTTTGAATTCCACATTTAAATAATCTATTAACCTCTTTATTGTATGTTCAAGTAAATCTTGTAACGATAGCTCACACTCAGATTCAGTAATTTTGATATTCTCAGGATAAGCTCTCTTCTTTTCTGCTCCAACCTATTATTAGAATATCATAATTACATTTGTCTTTTTTGACTATACTCTTGAGTACTTCTACAAAAGCAACAAATTAATTAAGTTAAGAGAATCTGCGTTTTTTAATACTTTTCTACTCCCCAGAAAGGATTAGTGTTATATATTAACACTGAGTTATATTCTGAATACTCTTCCAAGATCAGTATAATAATGTTGCAATAAAAATCAGTTGTTGTTGTACAATAAATGTTTTGCAAGAAAGTATCGTGAGACAATTCGAAAATTTATGTTTATAAATGCTCTTTTTGTAATCATGGAACAGATTACTTGATAATAATTTTAAACTTGAAAATTAATAATTCTTCTTATCCACAAAAAATTCTTCTGATCTTACTAGTTGTATCGTACCTACTAAAACTTCTGAAACTTTTCTGTTCACATTTTCAAGGTACAGTCCCACTAGAACATACAATTTTTCCTACATGGCTTTTTTATAAAATATTAATAGCTAGTAAACGCTTTGGACGTTTTTATGTCATGGCTTTAGATATAATCAATTGAATAAAAATGTAAATCTTCAATGGGAAACAAATTTAAAATGTTTACCTTATAGTACGATGGATAGAGATTATGCCCAGCTTCCAGCTCATTTTTCTCAAGATGCAGTATGAGTTTTTAGTCATATTATTTTTATTAAATTATTAGAAAAAATGTTTAAAACACAAATTTGCACATTTTCGAATTTGTTTGAACGATTGCGTTTTGAACAAATTGCATCATGCTGAAACATTTTTAACCTATTAATTCAGATTCTACGCAAAAAATTACAAAAAATAAAACTTGGTTCATCTGGTGCATACCCGTTAAAAAAAAAAAAAAAAAAAACATGAAAATGAAAATTAAATATCAAATGACATAAAAAAATATGTAAATTGTATTCTTAGCATGATTTTTTTACTGACTGTGTAAGCAATGTGCGAAGTAAATATTGTTTGCAAAATTAGCAGCATATTGGTAATAAGCGTTCTTGAAAACCATGAAAATGATGTATCGTTTATATTTTGATAAAATTTTGCGTAATGTTTGTTGACACAATGCACTAAGATGCAAAATAAATCTCAGATTAGAAATAAAAAACCTCAAAACCCATAAAAATGATATACTATTTGTATATTTAGGGACTTTCGTTTATTATTTGTTCAAACAATGTTCTTTAACAATTGTTTTTTGCAAAATTAATCTTAGATTTATAATAAGCAAGGTCGGAAACCGTGGAAATGACGTATAATTTGTATTTTGCAAAAATTTTTCTTCAATATTTGTTGAAACAATATGCTTAAACAATTTCTTATTGCAAAATAAGTATCGAATGCGTATTCAGCACCCTCGAAAAGCATGAAAATCTTATGTCGTTGATGATTTAAACAAATTTTGTTTAATATTTGTTTAAAAAATGTGCTTAAACAGTTCTTTATTGCAAAGTAAATTTCGAATTCGTGTTCAGCGCCCCCAAAAACCATGAATATCACTGCTTACTTATTTTTCTTGGTTAAAACCTCTACGGAAATGTAACGTAAGCAACCAGATACGGATACTGTGATAACTTTGGCGCCACCTACTGGATACATACAACAACGTAGACTTGCGAGAGAAACGGATTCCAAAACTAGAGTTCAAGACGAGTAAATTCATACCTAAAAATAATTTTCTGAAGCAAATTTCAGTCAAAGCGAGAATTTTGACCACTTTTTTTGCGTTTCGTCCCACTGTGCGATGGCGCTATCTTTTTTGACCTACATCTTCTCTGGGTCGCCGAAAATAGTAGATTACGGACGAGTTCGCAAAGGCTTGTATTTACGAACCGAGAAGTTTACGGCACGAGTCGAAGGCGAGGGCCGTTACGAGGTTCGTAAAGAAGCCTTTTCGAACGAGTCACGCATACTTTTTTTTTGCCTGAGAACCTATAATCAAGCGGCGAAGGTGCTATTTTGAGGTTAGAAGGCAAAAAATGCATTTTTCACCATACTGCGACGGAAGTAGGAACTTTTCTTCCGCTTCGCGGGAAAAAAATTCCTCCTCCCGGCGCAGGATTGATAAAAAATCGTATACGCACCACTGGAGAACATAAAAAATGCTCAGATCAAACGTTTGCCACCCGCGGCTTCGCCTCGGGTGGCAATACACGCGTGATCTAGAGCATTCTTTACTTTCCCTCCCTTGGTGCGTAATGTACTATTGTCAATAGCACTTTCCAAAAATCAAGCTTCTCAGGGCTTGTATCATAATTTGATTAATTTTCTGTACGGCTGCGTCATTTTTGGCCCATTACCATTAATTAATATCGATGAACAGGCAATATAATCACCAAAAAATGGTTCATGCGAGCACAGCATCGACATTTACGAATACGAATGTTTTTTGGTGCTTCTTTCAGATCGATTTCATTTGAGCGGTGACATTTATTACATTGCTGTCTTTTGTTATGTGCGATTATTAATAGAGTATCATACAAAAATAATTATTATGTATGCAGTTATGTTATAGAATAATAGGATAGCACATGCGAAAAAAGGACAATGGTATGCTTCAACGATTCGCAAATGGTAAGTTTGTGCAGTATTGTATACAGCTGCTCAATCTTTACTGTTGGTACGCTAAACATCCGGAATGCGCGTATAGTTTCATCGATAGCTGAATGTCCAGCTCACATTTCAGAATGAGACATTCACAGGTTCCCCTCTTTTTTCGCCGCACATATGCTGCGCACAGTATATACAGCACTCCCCAACATACGTATTTTGGCTGGAAAGCGACGAAAACAGATAATTTCCAGTGCTAACTACCGTAAGTGCTTTACCGGACAAGTACACAAAGAAAATTTTTTGCAGGGGTGCCAAGGGCTGTCGCAGCAAGTCATGTTCATGCAAAAAAATTGGAGTCAAGTGTTCCATATTTTGAGGTATATCATGCTACCTTATTTTGATACTCTCATGGTTTCCCGACGCCCTTCCTGTGCCGAGATACACTATGTGTGGTGCCAGCTTGATATCAAAATTTGTTGGTAAACGGCTGGAGCAACAAATTTTATTATTTAGCAACCAAATAGCGACAAATTATGGTGCATATTGGGTGTAGGAAAAATCAATTTGTCATGCTAGCTTGATATACCCCATATTTTGTACCAAATGCAAGGATAAAAATTGTTCAAACATCGAAGAAGCAGACGTCGACGCACCAAGTGATGACGATGTTGAGGACAACATGCAAAACCTTATTAACACTGCAGTACACATGGTCACTTGTGATATGGAGCTTGAAGAATATTTTGACGAAGAGGAAGATCCCGATTCTCGTAGTGATTGTCATGAACCGTAGCACGCGACCAAAAAAAGTCGATTTAAATAAGAAATCTGAAATATGATATACTATTTTTTTAAGGTAATGCTATACATTAAACACCTTGAATGGTTTTGTGATTCCATGATATTTTACACTTACAAACATGACTTTACATACGCATAGAATGCAAAGTAGGTCTACGTTACGTGGTGGACCAAAACTAAAAAATTTCTCAAATAGCGACGAAAATCACTACTCAGGGGTTTTTGAGGTCGCTGATTACGAATCTGTCATTGCAATTTGTATTTTTAAAATGGTTGATCTAATATGGCGCGCTCTGGGCTTAAACAGTCTTTTTTTGTTTAAAATAACCTCGAGACCACACCTTTTGTCCGATCTTGAAATTTTTTTTATTAAATTAAAGCTGAGAAGATTAAGCAAAGATCTCTGGTAGCCAATTTTTGATTGTCTTTTTTAAATTAGTTGTACATAACCTCAAAACTCGAAAAATAGGAGAGCCTGTTGAATAAAACAGTATAAATCAATTATTGGGTCACTTAATAGGGTGTAAAACTGCTAGATATCAGAGGTATAATATGTACACTTAATTTCTATGATACTTAAAATATCAAAATAAATAGATCCCTAATGGTGGACCGAAAAATTTCTCTAATCTCGGCTAAAATTACTACTTGGGGGTTTTTGAGGTCGCTGATTACAAATATGTTATCTTAATTTTCAATTTGAAGATAGTGGATTTCTTACAGCAAACCAAAACAGATTACCTGATCACTTGCTACAATCTTGATACAAATTTTGATTCAAGGATTTTTAGGATCACTGATTACAAATCAATTGTTGTTATTCGTAAATGGCAGATCTAGTACGATGACAGTATCCCAAGCGCTATAATTATTGGCTTATTACAGGTTGAGGTGTAGGGGAAAGTACTATTGATTTCTTACTCAATTGTACAATAATTTATTGGTGTGGGTGTTTAAGATATATCTTTTTCCTTTTATCGTAATTTAG
>JAPYYV010005301.1:0-29242 GCA_030522625.1 Copidosoma aretas | reverse complement strand
AACCGCACGCGCGCCTCCTGTACACACCACTTGCTGCGTTCACACGTATATAAGTACTCACGACACAGAGCAAAGTACAAGCAAGTAGCTGGTCAGGGGGTGGCACGCGCGGTCCGGCGGACAGGGTCGGCTACAGGCGAGGGAGCAACGATCTATAAGCTTTATCATAGACTGCGGAACTTTGCTAATTGATTGTACTCTAGACGTCAGTAGTGCAGTTGTGTCCGGCTCTGGCGGGGCTTTCGCGGCGGGCATTTTTTTTTTCTCACACTCTTTTGACCTTCTATTTTCACGCACGTACACTTTAACATTCGTGTGCTCATGCACACGCACGTGATTGAGTCACGTGACGAGATTCATACTTGTTTATGTATCTAAGTGAATCTTGCCAAGTTTTGTCTCCCGTTCATGCAAGGGAACATTATTATACTCGGTATGCTGCGAAGACTTGGGGATTTGTGATATTAATGTTTAGGTAGAGACTTTTTTTCATTTATTTCTTCGTCGTTCAGCGCCTGCTGTCGTTAATTTAGTAGTTTTCCGGCAATCATTGCAAAAAAAGTATATTGTATGCAGTGATTTGATGAATCAAGGTAATTCTTTAAGAAAACTACAGTTTTGTTTTATCTTGAATAAACTTGGTGTAACATGTGCGGTTGTTATTATTACAATTTTTCAGTTCAATGTTTGATAGGTGCTAAATTAATTACAAGGTTAAGTACGTAAAAAAGGATAATGTATCGTAAACAGATTCAACAGTTTTTCGTTGATTGTTGACAATAAACTAATAAGAAATTTCAAACGTGATCAGGATTCTTTAAAAAATGTTTCAAATAACATTTATCATTTTTCGACGCATTTTAAACAGTATAATTTTTTTATCTCTGAACTGACAAAAGACTGCTAGTAAAACAACCTTAGATTTTGTGTGTACCTCTCAACTGAATTGAAAATAATGATCATGGCGTTGCGCAAAATACAGTATACGAGATCATGTCTGTTGCTTAAAATAATTTATGGTAATTAAATAAATAAGTACTGAAATTAAAAAATATCGACGTAGATAAATTGAATTACTATTATAAACTCGTGTCGACAAAACTGTTTACGTTCCCGCTGAATAAATAACATCGCTTTCAGCTATTAAGTATTAACGTACAAAACGTGCCAATTTTCTACAGTGGAGGAGAAATCCTAGCCCGACGCTACTGCGACAAACATCCAATTTGTGTTTTATCGATTGCAATTATTGCACAAATATATATATATATGTTAGCATACGTATAAAACACTCGAGTGTTGCGAAAATGTACTTTTCTTTCCGTCTCTCTCCAAACGTTAATTTCACATTTTTCCATCCCAGACGTTATATCGAGTGTAAGGTGACACTTATTCAACGCTGACCGAGTGTAACGCTGTTTAGTCTTTTCGTTCCGCTATCGTTTCACTTTCTCGAGTCAAAAAAAGGGTAGGAGATAGAGTTTTCGAGGCCGTGAGAATATATTTCGTACCCAAGAACATAATAGTAGTACAAAGAAAAAGCACAACAAACATGAAATAAAAGATAAAGTGATTATAATCAATCGCACGCTGATATTAGCTGTGATATCCGTCGGATATCAGTAGAGGGAGTCAAGTACGGTAAGACGGCGCGCGGTAGTCAAATTACCCGGGAAAACCAATCGAGGTAAAAATGTTGCTTTGCAGAATAAAACGCGATAGCTCGAGGTATCGGCTAAATTTCGCATGGGAATATTTAGTTTTCCGCGCGGTGTCGGAAACTCTATATCCCTTGCTTTTTCTCCAATCCGCAGTCCCTTAAAATATATATCCTTAGTCACTAGTAAATAGCCTTCCTAGCTTTGCTTACAGGCTATTATTCATGTCGCGCAAAAATCAGAAGAAATAAAACGTGGACTCAAAGCCGAGAGCGAAAAGAATGGGGACTGATGCGGCCTCCACCCGAGAACGACGCATTCTACGTAGCTCTACTACGGACGAGTTCGCGCTCTTTTTTTTTACCGTTGCGTGAGTTTTTTTGCCCCCCTCCAATTACAGAGTATTCCATGGTGATATGTACAACGCCCATCGGAGCCCGGCGCGAGCTCGGAACGAGTTAAATTAATTAATACTTCTGGCAATAATGTCCTTGCGGGATCGCCCGGAATCGCGCGAGACGCCGACCGAGATGTTCCACCGGTCGTCGTCGGCAGAGCTAATCAATTATCTTTCACCGGGCCGCTCGAGGTGTATAATCGCGCGCCCTGGCTTCCCGAGGCTGCTTTTTTTTTTTCATCACCGGAGCCGATCGCCGACCCGGAGCTCTCTGAAAGCGGGGGACCGCACCGCAGCCCGTAGACGGCGGGCAAAATCGATCCTATCTGCAGGTCTTCGCGGGCGTTCTCGCGCGATTCCGCGTCGCGGGCCCGTCGCGGATCCTTCCCTCTCGCGCTCGCGACAACGATCTCTCACCGCCTGCGCACGCGCTCGTGCGCGTGTAATATGCTACGCGAGAGACGGGGGATACGCATATAATGTAATGTATATGTATTTACACGCGGGGCGCATGTGCCGAGTAGCAATAATGCATCGTAAGTGACGACCGGCGGTCCTCTAATTTTGAGACCGTTGGATCGTACGCGGGGAAGTGAACGGGGGACGGGGGGAAAATTGCGTGAAAAGGCGTACTCGTGTCCAGGTGATGCGGGTTCAACGCGTGCACGCACGAATCTCCTCTGCCTGATCGTTTCGCGAGGCTTTTCCCTCCGCGATTCCGTGCGGTCGGACGCGTCGTCGCAAGATTTGTGGATCATTGGGAATAATTCGAATGTCTGTAGCCTGATGGCCTGTAATTTCTCGGCGATAGGGGGGGAGACAAGAAGTAACTATCTCGATCTTGCAGGGGCGAAAGGCAGAGTAATTTTTAGGGATCAACTTTTCTTTTTATTCACAAGCCAGGTGAGCTACAAAATAATCAATAGTCCTCTCGTCGGGACTGCAAAATTCGAAACAGAAATAGGAAACAGCCTTTTGCCCCAGAAACGGGGATAACAGCCGACGCTCTTCGCTCCGGAATTCGAGATAGCTCTTTCGTTGAGTTTTTCTACCTCGAGTCGAGTCCCTGATGCAGTGTCACAACGAGCGTGTCTTTGCGCACGATGCACCGATATTTCACGCAATTTTGTGTGTGGTGCCGACTCGAGCGTGCGCAGGGTATAGTAACGCAGGACACGCGCATTTTGCGACAGGCGCGCCGAGTTTCTCGGATAATCGACGATTTGTGTGTGCGGAGGATGCACGCGTGCACGTTAACGCGCTCGCGACTAATACCCTGCAGCTCTTCACGCGTCGGGATCGGTGATACGCGTCGAGGGTGGATTATACTTATCGTTGCGCGCGTGGGTGCGCTGCACGTTTTACACGGACAAAAGGAACACGCTGCACGTGTAATGCATCATACTCCAACGCACGAACGCATACTGCGCAGCACCTATACACGTATATACACACCATAAGTACCCTCGCGGAGAGTCGAAGTTGGCGATAGAGTCCGTTCCGGGGGTATTGCGTCGTGCCGGTGCTTACGGAGCTAACGCGCGCTTGGGCCGATTAGGAGTCTTGCGATTCTGATGCCAGATTGCATCTCCCTGTATACTCTCTGCTCGGCGCGCGGTGCTGCTGTTCAGGTATTGCGTGTAGGCGTGGAAGTTGTATACATATATATGTGTGAGTGTAGGGAGTAGCTAGTAGTCCTCCTCGCGTCGATTGTAGCATGGTTCGCATGGATGCTGGTAGTAGGTTGGTGGCAGGTAGATGGATGCGTGTATGTATGTACCTATACGTTGGATGACGATCGGCGGGCCACTCTCGGGCCCATTATCTCCAAGCGGCAATTGCTAATCTCGCACGTGCGCCTCGGCTCGGTTCTCCGCGCCGCTGCGTGCACATATATATATATATATATATATATATATATAGCTAATACGTGCGTGCGGTGTAAGTATACGCGGACGTATATTTATACCGTTCGTGCGACTCTCCTGTAGCCGATGGCTAGGCGCGCTTGCCTTTGAAATATATGTGCAGCGATTCTGTCGAGATTTCGGCACGAGCTGCATGCGAGATTCCTGTCGTTAATTTGCCCCCCATCCTCCGCCCCTTTGAGTTATTACGAGAAGCGTATTTTTAGGCTTCGCCGGTTAATGGCTCGTTGTTGCTGATTATTGGTTTTGTGTGCGTGTGCGCGCGCGAGTGTGTTTGCGTGTGTGTGTGTGTGCGTGCGCGGTACAGTGAGCATTTAGATGGTGTATTTCGAATAATGTTGCTTCGTCTGTTGAGGAAAAATATAAAGTTCGCTTTGAGGCTTTTTTTTTTTTTTTCTATTGGGGTTGATGTTTTGCAATGACAATCGAGCTTGCCCGTTGAGACCTGGAGAAATACGTTTGCTGGAATGTACATAAGTATAGTTAAAACGCGCGACGATTACATCGAACGTGCGCCTCGGAGCGATAAAATTTATTAAAAATCACATTCAACATTTTTATTTTCATTTTTTTTTCTCCGAATCTTTTGCTTGCATTTTTTCATTCGTTCCTTAAGGTTACGCTTCTACTAAGTAGTTATGCATCTAGTAATATGTATGTTCATCACAGCTCTGAGATCACTCTCGTTTCAACAAACATTTGCCCTTATCCTACGTCTTGTAAATAAATCACATAAGGTCAATAAAAGTGTAATTTTACAACGTTCAGCAATAATACGACGATTGTTGGTTTTATAGTTTTAAGATAAAGTTGTTTTTTTTCGTTTGGAAAAAAAATTTTTAAAGCAAACATTCATAAGACTTTATTCAAACGTCTATTTTATTATTATGATCAAATTTTTTTATTCTAAAAAGTCTTTTTTTCCGTCAAAATTTTCATTTTAATAAAGTTATCTAAAAAACTCTAACATACTATACATACATCAGACCGATAATTTTTTTAATTTATTAAAGCTCCCGTGATAAATTTTTTTGCGTATTTTAATTAACAATCTATATGCTTGTATATCAGATCCACCCGATTATATTTCAAAATTAAGAGATTTTTTTCCTAGAAACAGCCCAATTAAATTTGTGAAAAATATTACTGCAAACCTTATTTTAGAACTATGAGCTTAGTCACGTTTGGAAAAAATATATACTCTATACCGTCGCGACAAAATTTCATTTATGTACGTAACGTCCGATTTGCGCAGTCTCGGAAAAGCAGCATCGATAATCGACTATAGATACGCGCACAGTGTGCTGCGGACTTTTTGCTAATGCTTTAGCCACATCCTGTTATTTAACGTCTGTCGCTTCGGTTGGGAATGTATTAATTTTTTTGCGATTTTTGCCGTATCCGATTTTTTTTTTTTTTTTGTAACACAATAGATCTAAATTTTTTTATTATATCTACGTTAGTTAGTCTATAAGCGTCGATGCGTGACAGAGAAATGCGAGACGCGATTTGAGAAAATCTCGAAAGCTATTTCATGCCCACGATTGGTCCACGGAATTATGAAAGGATCTGCTTGATCAAAGCACTTTCATCAAACCATTTTTTTCTCCTCTATCTACAATTACATTAGTATTTAATTTTCTTTGTAAAATTTGCCAATTGTATACCCGTATTAGACAAAATACAAAATTTAGACTTTGTATTATCAATTAATAAGTCTCATTATTTTATAAATCTCAAGAACCTCAATTCATTGAAAATAAAACAGTTATAGAAATACTGATAAGTCTGCACGTATTTCTGCGCCTCAACGTTGGGCAGGATTGTCTTTGGAAAAGATGTGATAATTTTTGTTGAATTTACTGATAGTGTACTTTTAGTATAGTGAGTTTTTTATACGATGGACTGAAACCGATTTCCCACGAGGTGAATAAACTTTATAGTATTACAATTAATTACTATACGCGAGTCGTGAATGCGAGGATTTGTCTATAGTATGAAATATGTAAACGAAAAAAAAAAGAAAAAAAAAAAAAATTTGATCAATAAAGTGTGTGGTGATGAGGAGAGCGCCTCTCGTTTTTATTGCACTGCCTTCAACGGCTACCGCATCGTCAGGTTTATATATTTATAATAGTATACATACTCTAAGTTCGATCTAGTAACTCATTGACAGTAACTCTACTGTAAGCGTTTCAACTTTAAAACTACCTCCTTTAATCGGATATTGCACATTTCATCTATGTTGAAAAAAATTTTTCAATAATTTAAATTTTCTCGCGCAGAACCGATTATACATTGAACATACGTAAATGCTTTAGTGATAGATTTAACGAATCAGATAATAAATATTATAAAAAGGATAAACAAACGCGCGTTTGAGCGCCCCAAACGGAAGATAACCCATTGCTACCAGGTATGGTCGCCCCCCCCCCCCCCCCCTCTTATATAATATCCAAGTAAACGAAGCGAGGATAGTGCAGCACCAAACCTACAGATCTGTATATAGATCCTATAGAACACACCATACAACACATGTATAATCGATTCGCAAGCAGAGTTATAATGTAATAGTAATCTACAGCACATACACACCGCCAGCGCACCTCCCTGTTATTCTACAATAATTTGCCTACTAATAATTTATACAACTATTCTATCAGTATGTGTGATCAGCTCCGAATCGCCACGCCTCGAAGTAAATGTCCCTGTTTGTCCCTGAAGCAGCGCCGTTCAGCTGCCGATATGACCAAATAGGTATACGTTGGTTCTTCCTCTTTTATGATTTTCAATTTTCCCCCTCCCTGTCTCTTTCCACCCCAGTCCGACCATCAGCGAACGAAAGAAAAAGCTCGCCTCGATCCAGCCCCCGTCCTTCGGTCTTCCTCTCTTGGCCATCTCTTCGATTCAACATTTTTTCCTTTGCTTTTACTTTTTCCTCTTGAACCTTCATCTCCTCAAGTGTATAAAATCTTTCGAATCGTATCAACAACAGTCGCATCGTCAACGTTTAAATTAGTACGATCGTCGCAACGGCCTATACACGTGATGATGGCCATCACGATCGTTTTTTTTTAATTTTTTTTTTTATAATATTCACAGCATTTATTTATTTACCTCTTAAATCTCTCGAAAGCACCAACAGTGGCGTCACACCGATTCGCGCGCTCACTTTTTTTTTCGTCCCCCACGTCGCGTTCCCGTCGCACAACTGTCTCCGTCGCAACTGTCATTTATTCGCAACGTTTCCCCACGCGTTTCTTTTCACGTCGCCTCGATTCACTGGTCGCTCTCCTTTTCGACGACCACGTCTATTTACCGCACTACAGCAGCTCGGCGCAAAAAATTCGTCGCTGCGTCGCCAAACTCTCTTTCTCAGCGTCTCTATCGGCTTTGTCCTCTTTTGCTCTCTTTTTTTCCCCTTCTTCTTCTGCGTCTCGTTTCGATGAGAGATTTCACCGATGATAGTTTTTATGTATATATATGTGTGTGTTTGTGTATATAATATAGTATGTATAATTTATATATATATATAATATATATCTTATCTATTCATTCATTTATATTTATACATTTCTAATATATATATATATATATATACGCTTGTCGCACTAAACTGACCTTTTATTTATTTATTCATGTATTTATTTAAATATTTATACAACACGCGTGTCGAGACGTTTGTCCATATGAATCATTATTATTATTATCCTTATTCACCTATTAATCATTTTATCAGCTTAATTAATTAATTAATTAATTAATTTATTTATCTTCGTGAACCCGCTCTCTAATTATATTCATTCCGCAATGAACTCTCTTAAAGCACTGATCAAGCGAGGGAGCATCCGCGCGTTAATAATAACATTGTATAATAATTGCAATGATAATGATCGTAATAATGTATCTTCTCCGCTTGTTCGTTCGTTCGTTCGTTTGTTCGTCTATAATATTATCTTCTTGAACGAGCGCGTGCACCAAGTATACACGTTTAGTATAGTATCAGCGTCGTGTGCGCGGGTGTGTGTACGTGTGTGCAGTGTATTGTGTTTTCCTAACGAAAAAATCATCACAGGACTAACTAGAAAATACCTCGTGGCGGCTCGCACGCACCCTTAAAGACACACACACACACACACACACACAGATTATCTACCTCTTCTTCAACCGATACATCGACGACACCAACAACGACACCCCATCATCAGGTACTGCTGCTGCTGCTGCTGCTGCTGCTGCAGCAACTACTGTCATCGCTCGCGGCGAGCCGCGGGCCGTAGGGCCAGGGAGGATACCGGGTCCTCGGCGGGATAGTAGCAGCGCGTCAGGAGCAGCAGGAGCGCGAGGGGAGTGACCGGCTGCTGCTGCTGCTCTTGGGGCGCGGGCAGAAACAGGGGTGGCGGCAGACCCCGCGGACGATGGAGCGCACCTCGTCGCGAGGGTGTCGTCGTTGGGTTCACGGTAGCAGTCGCAGTAGTATAAGTCGTCGTGTGTCGGGTGCGGCGGATGCGCCTCGCTCCTGCTCAGTGATGCGAGTGCGGGTTCGGCGGATTGGGCGGTGCTACGTTGGCGGCTACCGCGGCGGCGGCGGCGGCGGCGGCGGCGGCGGCTGCTGCGGCGGCCGCCTCCTCCTCGGTCGTGGGGTCGACGGGACTCGGGGAGAGGAACTTGCGCACGTACTTTGGGTAATGGGTCTTCTCGTGGGCCTTGAGTATGGTCGAGCGCGAGAAGGTCTTGCCGCACAGGGAGCAGCGAAAGGGCCGCTCGCCCGTGTGGACGCGACAATGGTCCTTCATGTGGTGTCGCAGTTTGAAGGCCTTGCCGCAGAACTCGCACTTGAAGGGCCGGTCGCCCGTGTGGGCGGGCAGGTGGCTGATGAGCGAGCCGACGTCCGGGAAGGACTTGCCGCAGAACTTGCAGAGTACGACGCCCGAGCCGGGCTCCGAGGAGCCGTGGACCGCGGCCGCGAGCTCGAGCTCCATGGGCTCGACCATGTGGGGCCCGATCGCGGCGGCGCCCGGGGGATAGTGCGCCTCCGGGGCCAGGTGCAACCCGACGGCCGACGGCTCCAGACCTCCGAGCTGGGCCTGGAGCTGCAGGTGGGCCGCCTGTTCGCGGTACTTGAGCGACTCGAGGCTGTGCGAGAGGATGTGCCGCGTCAGCTTGCTCTGGTGGAGGAACGAGGCACCGCAGTACATGCACGCTAACAACACCCGATCATCCATACCCATCAACTCCTGCAACCAAACAAAATTAGGAACATCAACTTCTTGCTGCTTGCTTGCATTCTTTCTTTCGAGTCTCACTCTCGCTCTATCTTGTTTTCTTTTTTTTTCTTTTTTCTTTTTCGTTCGATCGTATGCTTGCTTGCTTATTCTTTCTTCTCTTTGCTCTTGCTCGATTCATTGCTATTTCTACCTTTTTTGTTTCTATTTCTTTCTCGATCGATGCGTTCTACAAATTAAGCCGTCCGCAAGCTCTCTAACAATCTACTCTATACTACTTGCTGTTTTCTTTCTTTTTCTCTCCCGCTCGCTCTCTCGCACAAACGTACGCGCGCACTCGTTCGTCTCTCTCTCTCTCTCTCTCTTTCTTTGACTCTTTTTCAACTTTTGCTTTGGCACTTCTCTCCGTCTCTCGAGAGTTCAAGAGACGACAAGACATCGCGCGACTTATTGTTCATTGTCTTTCTCTTTGCTCCAGCGTTGTATTTCTGTAGGTGTGACTTGGTAACATAGGTAAGATGTACGTGCCAGTTTTTCTAGATACAGTGTGTCGACTATAGTATGCTTGCTACGCTCTCTTTTTCGAACTCTTAAAAATACTTCTCAAAGTAACAATTTGGCTGTTTGTCTTTTTCAACAGAATTCACTCGCGAGCCAATGAATTCAACATTTTTTTTTTTTTTTCCAAGAGTTTCGAAAAGAGAAGAAAGGGAAAATTTGTCAAAAATTGCTCTTACGGAGTGCATTAGAGGTTTTGTAGAGGACCAGAGAGTACAGGCTCATAAGATCGCAGTGCACAGTGTTTCGAGTGAGATTTCGGTCGGTGTGTTGCGGTGTAAGAGCAAAATTTGACCTAAGGGTTTTCAAACAGCCTAGGCTCGCGATCAATCAAGGTGTATCTAGCATTCCGTTCTATTTTACGGTCCACCAAATTTCTTCCTTATTTTTTGTTTACCATTTGAATAATTCAATCATTAATTTTTACTTGATCAAGGATGCAATGTTTTTCGTCACCATAAAAGTTGTAAAATTACAAAAGGATATTAATAAAGTATGGCATGGTTGCGACTTTTGCTCAAACTTTTATTTTAGTACGGGAAATAACGTACTCATCACCCTTAACCAAAGGTAGGAAAATGAACGCTCAAAAGTAGGGAATACAAGGCGTTAAAGAATAAATCTTGTGAATTCTACCTCTAAAAAGTAGGAAACACATGTTTCATTCTTCAAAAAGTATGAAAATTAAGTCATTTTATCTTTTACAAAGTAGAAATTATGAATTTATACTTTTCAAAAGTAGAATTTACACACTACTCTATTTCTTTGAAGATCTGCAAGTACACGCGAAGAGCTGTAATTTTTTTTCATTGAAAGTGATCCGTGATCGTTTTTGTTGTAAGTACTGTGACGCGAGTCGTGGTAGTCTTCGTTTAACTATGTAGAGCTTGTATTTTTTTTTCGTCCTAGTATTTCAGTTGTACTTCTTCTTTGTAAAGATTAAATAAGTTGTTTTTTCCTTCTAAACAGTATGAAACACGGCGTTTATACTTTTGAAAAAAATTAACATGACATTCAATTTGAATAAAGTATAAAATATTTTTCCACTTTTAAAAAGTAGGGAATACGTCATTAATACCTTTGAAAAGTAGTGAGTACGTAAATTCTACTTTTGAGTGGAAGATAACGTTAAATTTTGATTGTGAAAAGTAGTAAGTAAGAATTAGACTTTTTCTACTTTTGAGCGTTTATTTCCCTATTTTTAGTTAAGAGTGTGAGTTGGCCGATAACAGATCGATCGTATACTTGCAATTTGGCTTCCCATAGGATCAAAATAATTTAAACGTGTGTGATTTTCATGGAGAAAATGACATACGGTATAAGAAGAAAAGTAAAGAATACGTTGAGTGTGCGTGTAAGGCCAAGAACCTCAAAGATAAAGGAATAAAGAAGAAATTTGGTGAATTGCACATTTCTTATTCAGTAAGCTATATTTTGTTTTCTAAATCATAAGTTTTCTTTATTTGTCGAGTTACTAAATGCAAGCTAAACATATCGTGTATATAAGATATATTTGTCATCTGTGTATGTACACAAGAGTAGGGCGAGAAGTGTCTTCTGCCGCGAATATATATATATGTATGAATCGTAGTCTTTGATTAATTACTTTGTAATATTGTATAAACTTTGCTAAAAAAATTTAGTTCATTGACTTTATTTTTCATTTATAAATATATAAGATACACGGCAGCAACACAAGAAGTTGACGTTCATTTTTGTTTGGCGCGCTCGCGAGGCGATACCAGCGATTAAATACAAACATTTAGTCATCATTTTAAAGTTTTTCTCTTCTTCTTTTCTTACAATTGTTTGGTTTTTTCGATGGTGAAGAACAAATTAAGATAGTGAATAATCAACAAATAAGTATAGTACAAAGAATTTATAGATTTTATTTTTTACTAATTAGTAGGAGTAAAAAAAACAAGTATAATAGAGTAATAAACAATCGAACAAAAACATCTCAGCAGCAGGAGCCACCCCAAAGTCCAAACTCTTTAGATAGCCGAAATCAGAGTAAACAAAAATATATAACAGTTTTTCTCTACTTTAATACAAGTAAAGTGCATACACATATAGAAATGTGAAAGTTTACAAGCTGGCCCTCCCGTTTGTTGAAAAAATCTTTAAAACCCCTGATGGCGTGTTTATGGACTTTCGAACGGCGTTTGTACTTTTTTGAAATTTCTTGTCCATACCGTTGCGATACATCACAGAAGCTTGCGCTTCGTGACGTGTCGCAAAGTATGAGCAGAGCAAAGGCAAATTGCATTCAACGCAAAACAGCAACCGAAAGACAAATATATATATAAATATACATAGAATATAATATGTATATGACAATGTAACAAAGTAAGAAAGAAAATGATGTAATGCGTAGTAATTACTGAATACACATGAGCAATTCCACAAAAAAATTACTCGCTATAAGGTAAACAAAATTTGAATTCTATTTTTCACGTCTTTTAAATAAGTCTTTTTTTTTTTAATATCCTCAAAAGCTAATATAACATATTTTTTCAGACCGCTTTAAAAATTGACAGCAATTCTTTCAAAAATGTAGGGTGATTGTTTTTTTTTCTAGTAAGAGCTGTTAATAATTCCAACAATGTTTAATCAAGTACATAACTTGAGCTTGCAAGTGACGCTTCGGAGTTAAAAAAAAATATCTAGATTGATAGTTTCCGAAATTTTTTTACTCTTCATGTTTCTATTTAAAAGATTTTTTCACTTGATTTTATTTGAATAATTTTAATTCGTTACAAATGTTTTGAAAATTTTAAAACTGTCCGAAAAAAGTGTCATGGCTTCTCAGAGTGACTATAATTTTTCGAATTAATCACATTATGTTTTAATAAAATAAGATCACTTCGAAATAAGTATCAACAACAAAATTTGAATACATGTTTAAACGAGTGAATTTTTGTGGGCCTACTCACTTACATGTATGACGACAGAGATGACACCTTTGTAATACTTTTGGTTCAAAATTACGTTTTGAAAGACACATGTGTGTATGTATTGGATGTTTATGGAGTGTGTATAAGTGCTTGTGCGTTTTATTGTTGGTTTTAGTATCATAAATGTATATTTATTTCGAAAAAAATATAAATCTGTTACAATGTACATTTAAAAAAAGTAATTAGTGTACTAGAAAATAAATGTTTTGTTAGCTTTGAGAGATGTATTTGTTCAATCGCGAATGAGTGACAAGATTTTTTAATTTGTGTAAATCAGCTCAAGAATGTAGAATGGTGGCCAAAAACGAAGGTCAACTTCTTAAATAATGAGATTATGAAACATGTACACCGTTATTAATGAGTGATGTAGTTGTTAGCAAGATTTTACAGTCACTTTCGCGTTATATAAAAGTTGATTCGGTTATCTGAGACGTGGCAAAAATAAAAATAATTTTCTGATAATTTAATAATTAGCTTGAGTTACTATTGAATTTAGATTATATTTTTTTCCATTCACTAACGCGTCGTAAAATGATAATTAATAACCAGAACGATTATCAAAGACAAGGCTTGTACACTTTTATCAGTTTTTTTATTTTTTTCTCTTTTTAAATAAACATAATTTAATTGAAATTAAAGATCACGCGAAATTGCGTACATTATATTTCAAGTTTAAATATATCTGAGGCTTGACAGAATGTGCGTGAATAAATTTCGCGTTGGGGAAGTGCACGTATACACACAGAGTCGTCTCAAACAGTATGCGAGAGAGTGAGGATGGGAGAAAAGTGGGTAAAGAGAGGATAGATGGCGGCAGTAGGCAGCGGAAGGGGGGCAGAAGGTAAGCGGCGAGACTTTGATAAGAAAGATAAAAGAGTAAAGAGAGAAAATGGGATGCACACATAGAACTACGGCAAAGTTGGCGGTGAGAAGCTGGAACCGAGATTGTATTTTTTTTTTCGTGTAATTTTGAGATCTTTACAGATTTTCAATGGTACTCATTTTAAAATTGTACTCTTTATGATTGAAAAAATTACCACTTGAGAATTTTATTTCTTCAAATCAATCAAAAAAAATTTAATTGTTAAAAAATTTTCACTACTCTCTGGTAATACATCAGAAATTATGTAAAATAAATTACTTTAACAGCTTGAAAGAATAAAAATGATATTTTACACAAAATGTATGAGCATCCAAATATCACTGAATCTCATGGAGAGCATTTTTCACAAATTTACAGAAAGACTTCGATAAAGTTTCCGAACAAGAGGTTATGAAGTACGTAAATCTGAAAAATCGGCATGATAGTGTGCAGCGAACAGCAAAGCTTGTTTGGGCACATGCAGCAAACCCACATGCAAATTTATATAATTTTGAGTGAACTCCGATTTACAAAAAAAAAAAATCCACAACGACATCCACATATAATCATCAAGAAAACTCTCAGGTATTCAACTTATCGCTCACTTACTCGTTCAAAACGATAAACAACGACAGCCGGTTTTTTCCGTATCGTTAAAAAAAAGTGAAACAAAGAAAGTACAATAGTTTCTGGAACAAAGATAAACACTCGGGTGAAAGCATTTTTTTTTTTTTTTTTTTTCGAAGGTCGGTAGTACTTAACTCGCGATCGACACGCAAAAGAAAGATCGAAAGAGAGGAAAAACTCAACATGAATGAGTCGAAAAATCGTGCGAGACATACGCGAGAGACATCTCGTAGACGCCCGTAATATTTTTTTTTTTTTTTAGCACACAAGGCAAGCGTCGTCGCGGTCAGCGAAAATACGCCTCGCATTGTCATCTGCAACTTAACGACCTTGTCGCTGTGCCACAGAGAGTACTAAGTATATTACGCTCGTCATCGTGTCGCACGATATTGCAGATGCTACTGCTTATATATATATATGTACCACGTGCATCCGTGTGAGAGTCGAGAGCCGTCGAGAGCGATGTATATTACAAAAAAAAAGAAGAAAAAAAGTTGTATCAAGAAAAAAACAATAGCAAGAGTAGTAATAACAACAATAACAATAATGATATGATAGTAACAATATTGACTGTATACTGTTATATATATGATATGTATTAAATATATATATATATAAAATATTAAATATGTATATTTATGCAGAGCAGAGAGAAATACAAGAACAAGAATAATAATAATAATAATAATAATAAGTAATAATAATGATAATAATCGATAAGATATCCAAGTTGAAGAATGCAAGAGAGCTGCGCCGAGTACTCACCGGATCCGGTGGCAATCTGTAGTCGCTGGACATCTCGCTGCTCGCGCTCCGCTCCTCCGTCGACCTGTCCCAGTCGACTTCCTTTTTCAGCGACTGCAAAGCAAAGGCACAACGGATACAAGATTTTACGGCGTCCCATTATACAGATCTGCCGTTCGCGCTCGGGGACGATAGCTCGGATATCCCTGCCCGCGCTCGTATATATACGACCTATATCGTGCCGCACAACAGTACGATTGTATCCTGAACCACGAAATTTCCCTGCCATTCATTTTTCCGCGTACCGTGCGCGGAATAATCATCGGCTCGGATCGGCAACGGCGGATAACGAGTCGCAAAGAAGAACGGGAGAAGAAAGGCACTCACCAGAGGCACCTGCTGCACCGGTGGCAGGCCGGAGGGCCCCGCGAGGGGCTCCGTACTGTGCGGCGACGACAGCCGACCCTGGCCCAGACTGCCGATCGGTATCGTCACCGGCGCTATCCCGCAAGCACCGCCTCCTCCTCCTCCCCCGTTTTGTTGTTGTTGTTGTTGTTGTTGTTGTTGTTGTTGTTGCTGAGACTCATGTCGCTGGGGCCGCTGTGCGCCGACAGGGGACTGACCGAGCCCCTGGCCTCCTCCGCGCTGGCCGGCGAGTCCGAGTCGCGTCTCGAGCGCGGCCGGTCGAGGGCCAGGGGCCCGTGACAGGGGCTCCCCGGCCTCGGTGCCGTCGTCCCCGTCCTCTGGGGCACCGGCGAGACCGGGCACTCGTACTCCTCGTCGATGTCCACGTCCTCCGAGCCGCACTCGTTCTTCACCACGCACAGCTGCGCGTTGCTGTTGAACTCCCGCTCCCTGCTCTCGCCCCGCCGTTTGTCGCGCTCCGCCGTCCCCTTGTCCCGGTCGCGCTCGCTGTTCCTCTTCTCCCGATAGCTGCTGCTGCTGCTGCTGCTGTTGTTGCAGTGCCTCTCCTCCGGCGCCTCCTGGACCACCTGCATCGGCTCCCCCATGCTCTGTTGCGTCGCCGCTGTAGCGTGGTGTATCGTCGTCGCCGCCGCCGCCACTGTTGTCGTCGTCGTCATCGCCGTCGTCGTCGTACTCGTCATAGCTGTCGACAACGACGACGACGACGACGACGACGAAGCTGAGATTGTCGTTGGCGCCGGGGCCGGTGTCGTCGCGCGTATCGAGGCCTGTATCGAGGTCGCCGTCGAGGGCGTCGTCGTGGCCATCGTAGTCGAGTTGGCTGACGTCGACGGGGACGACGAGGACGAGGAGGACGAGGAGGCGGTGGAAGATGACGACGAGTTGTGGGGCTGGGCTGCTCCTGCCGAGACAGGGGCCGAGGAGGCCAGGAGCGACGGTACCCCCGGCTGTGGTTGTTGCTGTTGCTGCTGCTGCTGCTGCTGCTGGTGCACGGCCGCCGCGTTGATGTTGGTCATGTCGGCGAGGCCCTTGACTTTGAGGCTCTCGGCCGTCTTGAGCAGGGCCGACAGCTGGCAGTACTCGACGTTGACCTCGCCCTTGTACATGAAGTCAACGAGGGTGCGCAGCTCGGCGAAGCGCACGTCCTTCAGTATGACGATGGGATGGCGATTCGGATGGTCGAGGAACAGAGCTTGAAAGTAGCTCGAGCACGCCGACAGCACGACCTTGTGCGCGCGTATGGACGGGCCCTCCGTGCACGCCAGCGTCACGTCCACCAGCGACTCGGACTCCAGCAGCTGACTGAACACACCCAGCAGGTTGCTCTGATGATTGTTCCACCTCAGGCAGTAATGCTCACTTCCCATGTCTGTACTGCCCGCAGCCCTTATGATGATTATTATGATGCTGCTGCTGCTGATTATCATCATGATGATGATCGTCGTCGTGGGTAATAAGTACATGAAACACAAGACAAACAGAACGAAGGCCGACATCAGCAACCAATCTGTACATACATACATTGCTATGATTGTTTGTGTACACGATCGCTCTTTATACCTCGCCGTTCCCCTCAATTTTACTCGACCCCCCCCCCCCCCCCCCCCCCCCCCCCGTTTTTTTTTTGTTTTCCGCGCAACGTTATTACACACCGTATGGCAGCGCGCGGGGGAGCAGCCGACGAGGGCCGAGGCTTGTTATTAATATCGCGGGACTACCCGGTGCTTGTGTGCATATGATGCACGTACGTTTTTTGGAGGGGGGGATTCTTTGATTCGCGACGCGACAGGCGCCGGCCGCTCGAGGGCCTGGGTGCAAAGAGTTAATGATAGAGCACCGGCGCAGAGGGACGGGGGACGGCAAGGATGCTTGCCGTGACGTTTTGTATACCTATCATTAGGTTAATGCGGTGTTTAATGAGCCTGACGCGCCGAGGTATGGTATCCCGGGCCTCTGACCTCTCGAAGGTAACATCTGTGTCGGCCCCTTTGGCCCCCCTCCCCCCTCCCCGTGTGTGTTTATTATACTTTGTACGAGCGAGGGGTGAGTTTCCAGCTGTCCTCCCCCTTAGACCCGAGCGCGGTGGTATTAAATTTTACGCGAGTACAAGCGTACGCTCTGGAAGATGTTTGTCCAGCTTCGCGGAGGGACGCGGAAAAGAAATCGGCCCGCGGAGCTTCGATGCCAATGGAATCGCGCGTGGAAGGGCGCGACGAGAGGAATTACATATTTGCGCGCAGGCTCTCGGTGTGGGTAGTCGTTGTGGTGTGCAGATATCGAAGATAGCAGCTGCCGGGTATGTATAACGCCTGTGCTTTTGGTGTACACGGGCAGTTTTGATCAGCCCATCGGAGATCCATCTCCGTAGCGACCCGGATCGTCGGGCACTCGTGAATAACCCGACGGTCGAAACTTCTCCCGACACCGGGACACCTCGGCGAAGCGTTATCACCGATTGTCTCGCTGAACATTCGGCCTTATCGCCAGTGCCAATGTCAAGGCGACGGTGGCGCGCTCGATCGAAAATAAAAAGCCGAAAAGTCACGTGCGCGACCTTTGGACCGCCTCACCCACATAATTGCCATCCCCTCCCTTTGTATTCCTCCGTCCTATCCGCTCCCCCGACATAAGAGTAATAATGATAATGATGCACACGCGCGAGTCCCGGTATCGGACGACGGGACACCTGTTTTTCTCACGATCATACGCACACGACCGCCGGCGCGTGCAAGCGCGCGTATCGCTGCAGCGAGACAAGACGAGAAGCGCGTGTCTTCGACCCCCCCCCCCCCCCCAACCCTCTCCCCCTTTCGCTCCGCGCACATAATGAGTTATCAGTCGCGCGCGCGTTAGCTCACACGTGGAGCCGCGATAACGCGGTTGCAAAGTGCCGTCGCGCGTCTCCTCGTCTGGGTCTTTCGTGCGACTACTGTGCGCGCATCGTACACACAGCGCCTCGATACGACCTCATACTCGGCCGCGGTGAGAGCTCACTCTGTATACCCGTATACTGCAGACGCATCGCGTTGATGTAATACTTGGTCGGGCTTTCTCGATGTTTTCGCGACTTATCGTCCGATTATTATTATTATTATTATAGGTATAGGTGCACGCGTTCTTTGCTTAATCTTAAGATAAACGTCGCTGGAATTGTCGTAACTTTTTTTATTGGTGTATTAATTTAACGACAGTGGTGAGCTTAGCTATTTCATTGCCGTATTTTTTGTAGTATTCGTTTCGAATGAGGATCTTACATTACAATTATTATTATTATTATTTTGTAATTTTGAAAAAGAGTTGGAACAAACTTATGGCGGTTGAGACGCAAGCTTTAAATGTTATTTGACATTACGCACGGTGCCACTGTTGACAGCACAAAAAATTTATAGCCTTACTTTGAGAATATTAATAATCGATACAACTATCGCAATAATATAATCAATACAATCATAAAACTGATTAAATACGTTAAACTGCATGAGATTTCAATAATATGAAAAAATTTCCATTAGATTAATCTTAAATTCGGTAGGTAGCTTAGTTTCATGCCTGAACTGAACGTTTTACAATTTGGTATTTTTTTTAATACTCTTGGCTCCTAAAAATCAAGAATACAATTTTTCAATGTTCATGTGTGACAGGAATAATCATTTGTGTACTCTACAGGCGAAAAACAGGTGGAAAATTAAAAGGCAGTAAAATGTAAAGAGTCATTCGAAAGTTGTAAGCAACTATTAACGTCATGTAAGTTACAACTTTGCTTTTTGCCCTGGTAAAACTGTGCGAGCCGTGCCTTACATGCTAAACTTTAGTTTTTTGTATGAATTCAACCACTCTGCTTCCTCGAAACGTACGAACATCTCGTAAAATCGCAAGTTCCACAGATTACCACTAAAACAAGTTGGTCCGTTCTGACATTGCAGTGATTTTTCAGCCAAAAAAGCAGTTTCGCGATGCTCTCACGCACGACTATATATATATACATAAAAAAATACAATTAAAAGAATCAGAACAGAATCACGAAGGGGGGGCGTGTCAAAATCGCAAAAACTCGGGCGCCGGCGCTAAAAAGTCAGCCGGCGAAAAGGGTCACAGGGCGAAAGAAGCGGAGAAGGGAAAACGAGCGTCAGGGCAGTGCGGGGGGGTCGCGCGAGCCGACTCTCCGCGTACTTATTGATTCTTACTTTGGCAGAGCGCGCGTCGTTGCGGCAACGTAATATAGGCTCGCGCGCATATAGATCACGGCGTTATCTCGCGCTCCTTTTTTTCCCCTCTCTCTTCTCCTCTCTTGGCTCGCGTTTTTNCGGGCTCCTGTTTTTCCCCTCGGGCGGCCCCCCCCGGGGCTGGGGTTTTTTTTTTTTTTACAACGTCGCTCGAAAACTCCGTTAACTGCAGCGCTCGTGGCTGACGCGTATATGTATACACACACACACACACACACACACACGGCACCAAGGCAACGCACTGCACGGCACGTATAATAGCGAGCGTTACGTGTAGCGATAGCGCGGATGCGTGACCGTCGTAAAGGGCGCATGCGTGCGTGCAGTAAATATACGCATACGTACACGCGTCCGTACAACATCGTACATGTTTCAAGTTGGAAGGAAGTGGAATTAGACGGGGGGCGAGGAGAGCTGGGGGCGGGGGGGAGAGGCGAGCGCAAGTCGTACGCACGCACAGTCGCGTGACACATGCATCCGCGCGCGACAGCGCGTGCACTTGCGATACTAATTGCGTGCTTCGATTGCTCCCTCTCGATTGTTGCGCTCCTACTTCTCCTCCTCTTCGCATTGTGCTATAAGCATATCAAGCTTGGCACTCGGCCGCGATGCGCGGATAATATACGAGCGAGACCAGAGGAGTGGACCGCCGAGTTCGACACTGGTGTCGGTCCGAGGCCTTTTCTCGGGCTCATACATATATATATATATATACTAGTGCGTTTTATAATAGCATGTACGTCGTCACGATGCGTACTATAGAGTGCTCGCAGAGCAGTTGGTTCGCAGATTGTACGTTGGGATTCGAAGTATCATGATCGCCTCGTTCCGACCGAGTAAGAAACAGCCAAGTATGGTCAGACCTAGACGTAAATGGTTACCGATCCGTTCGAGTCGCGGATTCTTCCTCTAGATCATCGATTCTAATATCCTTAAAAAGTGCAATACACTTGGAGATGTATTCAGTCCTCAAAGGGTTGTACAAAGTCCCGTCAGCAAAGCTGTATAAGAAAGATGCACACGCGGACCGAAAAATTGCCAAACGCGACGTCGCGAGGATGCAGATGTATGCATAATCGTGCATCAGGAAACGCGAGGAAGGAATAATCGCTCGGTCAGCGCAACCGAAAGACGGCCCCGGACTTGTACCAGCGGCATTTTATCGCGCGCGTGCGCTGGGCTACGTTTATGCTTGTTTCCGTTCGCCAAAGTCAGATTACCGGGAAAGAGAGGCTTATGCAACAGTGCAGAGCCTCGAAACGGTGTTCCTCGCGCCATGGCGTGGCACCTCTTTTTTTCTCACGATACGACGGCTCTGCCGTGTGTCGAACGTGCGGTGTGCATGCATATAAGTGTATACACACGAGTTGGCCCAGTACGGCGAAGTGCATTATTATAAACAATGTTTTACGCGGAATATATTATGTACCTGTGGCGCGCGAAATGCGCTTCGACCTGCACGCGCTCTCGTTTGTGGTCTCGCGGCGATGGAGCTGCTGATGTATCGATTGCACTCGTGTGTGTGTGTGTGTGTGTGTGATGTAGTTTGGCTACAAGCGATCGAGTTAGCATCGGATCGTGCGAGAAAGGCTGAAAAAAATGACTTTTTCCGCATTCGAATGAGAGATTAATATAAATATTTAAAAAATGCGTAAAGATACGTTTATATTACACAAGGTGTTTTATATTTTTTAAATTCATTTATGAAATCATATCTTTATATTTTTACTTGGAAATGAGTTCACTTTTAACAACGAAAAGACCATTGTCTGCAAAACTAGTAGAAACAGTCGAGTAAGGTAAGACGAGCCATCGACGGACGGATATATTAAAATGTCCTAACCTGATCTGTATTCAAATTCCATGATTTTCAATTACCTAGTACACTGCATTGTCGAATAATGTCCAACAGAACATCATTTTTCAGAAAATCTAGAAGTAAACTGAAAATCAATTGCAAAATTTCGCCCATCCCGTCACTGACTCGATGAGAGACAAGGCAAGTTGAATAAAATCGTATCAAAAAAAAACGTTGAGGATACGCTTTAAAGTCGGAGCCTTGCTTTGGTCGAATGAATTATTCATTTCGACGAGTCTCAGTCCATTTATGCAGGGAAATTTTCGTGAAATGAGCAAGTTCTCGCGCTTATTTTCGTATACATTATTAAGTCGGACTCTCAGCCACTGTTGATTAATTATTCACCCTCGTTGAGTCATTAAATACATGTTTTATTAAAATAATGGCCGGCTATATTATAAAATCAAAGGCCTGTATGCAGGAAAAAATCCCACAGCAAAAACCTCCCTCCTTAGCCTTCTAAAACTCCCGTTGTTTTAAAAAACCCCCCCCCCCCCCCCCCCCGCGAGGTCTTGTAATTCAAAATCTCACGATCGCCTTGTAAAAATAATTTTTAAATTATATCACACAAAAAACGTAAATTGCAACGTACCGCCGCAAACATGCTCAGCTCTCTCGCGCTCAACGCAAAATCACGGACAGGCAAGTATGCCCCGTAGCCAACCATAAACAATCAGCGCTGCGGAGCCTTTGACGTCTGCGAAGGAAAGCACGGCTTTGCGTAGTTTTCCAGATCGTGACCTACCGTGAGCGCAGCCCATACGCCCACGCACAACGCGCTCTCTGCACGCGGACGACATTTACGTGTCCGTATGTGTATACGTATGTATGTACGCGAACTAGCGCGGACACGCGCGCCTTATCTATCGATCTTTGCCGTCCGACTGCTGCCAACTAGTCACGGAAGTTGCTCTCTCCCTCTCTGCCCCTCTTTTTGCGGGAGTGCAGTGTGTGTATGAAAAAAAAAGGCCGCGAGCTTTATTACTGCGACGTGACGGACGCGGTGCGAATATGCACCAGAAGATGCCGACGGACCTTGGCTGTAGATAAAATAATTTTAGTTTTACGACTCTGCTGGATCGATTAATATTTTATGTTGAGAATCATGCTTGAAGAGAGAAATAATTTGGCTTTAGCGCATGTAGTTTGTTAATGGGCAAGTAAAATTATCTGTAATAATGGATTATGCAAGATCAATAACATTTATCGTTGCAACATGAATGAATTATTAATTATTAAAAAAATAGTTATCACTGTTCGAAATCTGTTCGATTATAAACAGAAAAATTCTGTTTGAAATCTACCAGACTACACACGTTTTGTGTAAATTATATTTTACACACATTTTGTGTTAAGATTACAGACATCTTATTTATGTTATTTAGCTATTGTACTCATATCTTATACACAAAGTTTGTGTACAAAGTACAACTATTTTGTGTAATTTTTACAAATAATAAGTGTAAAATAACAAACTTTTAGCAAAAAAATTTTAACCGTGTATTTATGTGTATATTATGTGATGAAATAACTTAATATGAAGACATTATTATGAACTAATAATTTGTTACATTATGTACGTATACGTTATTAAAAGCTACTTTTTTTTCAGTTTCAAGTGTAAGATAAGTCTACTCACGAACCATAATCTTCATATTATTTACTCTGTTGTTGATCGCTTACTGCTCCGTATAATACGTGTTCACTCGACGAATGACTAGATCACACTGTTAACAAAATATATGGTGAGCTGCGGAGCTCATTGCGCAGAATAAAGTGCGCAGCTCAGCTAGGTTACTGACCACTGACTCACTACTGACCACTGACTCACTCAGCTGACTAAGCTCACAGTGATATAGTCATTCGTCGAGTGAACACGTATTATACTGAGCAGTAAGCGATCAAAAACAGAGTCGGGAATAAGGACACTACGTTTTGTGAGTAGACTTTAATCTTACACTTGAAACTTTAATAGAAAAGTGTTTCATAACATATACGTATATTATGTAATTATATACTATAATAAGTTATACAAGTAACACAATGTATACATAGCAAAGTCGGTAAATTGACTATATAATATATGCATGAGTCAAATACGGGATATTTTGGTGTGTGAAATAGGATTTTAAAAATTTAGTCTTTAGAATATTTCTATTATTTTTTCTACGTTATGTGTGGTCCAAACTAGCCGAAAACTTTGGACCCGGAATTATTGTCATTTAAAAAAAATACATGTTAATTTATATGGAATTATTAAAAAACTTCTAAAAAGCATTACGGTAACGATATTTTGGCCTGTTTTTCCATTCTACGTCCACGGCAAATATTTTTTCAATTCGATTCCAAAATGGGGATGTAGAGTAAATTCGTTTACACTGTTTGAAAAAGTTTGGGCTCAAAATATTGAAATGCGTTGTTTATGAACGTTAGGGTTCATAAAATATCGCAGTTTTTGTGAAATGATCCACGTACATTATTAGAAACTACTCTGCTTAAGTTTCGAGTGTTGGCAACGATGTTACATTGGTTGTAAATTATTCGTCAATGTTTGATAATTTATACAAAGAATTCCCAGAAAAATTTTAATTGAACACTCAAAGAGAACATGCACGTGTACATTTAAATTATACTACTTTCATTCATGGTGTTGCTGATTTTCATAAATTTATTTTGATCCCCCAAAAATATATGAAATATTTTTAACGATAAACAATGTTTTCTTTAATAAAACTTGTTGCATTTAAACGTATTAAAATATGATTTAAGAAGCTAATGATCAATTTTGAATTTAATCAGATTCAACCTTTTTGATAGTCTACTGGAATGCACAGAATTGATACTATTTGAACGACCCCCGTATAAGGCTCAATATTTTCTTAACACCCAAAATAGATCATTTTTGTGTGGTGGCTCTTATGAAAAAATACAAAGCAAACCTGTATAATAGTCGAAAAAAGGAGTAGTACGAATCGTAGCGGAGAAAAAAGTCCAAATCCGTGGTTATTTGTTACAAACTAGAGCGAAAGGGTTCCCGCCATGGTACACGTGTATGATAGTAGTAGTATAATAAGTAGTGGCCGTAGTGGTGGTGTAAAACACCGAAATTACATGGCTTCGCACCGGCTGAGTCCGCAGCAACACCTGCTTTAGATTTATGCGAGCACACATGCGCCTTACACTGCAAGCTGATAGAAGACGACGACGAAGTTGACGCACCGACGAACAAAAGATACACACCGTTCGCCGCCTCCTACTACTCTTCCTCCTCCCGTTACATAAGGCGCAGAAGCGCGAGCGGGTTATTTATGTGATTTTAGAGGTTTTCTTCGGGTCAATCCGTTTAAGATATATGTGCATACAATGTATAACGTCGAGACTCGCACGCATAGCTTTTAATACGCGCGCACGCATACAAGTGCCGCTAGTGTGCTTACGCCGACTAGTCGTACAGCACAGAGCTCTCCAGCAGCAGCAGCAATAGCATTAGCACGCGCCTCTCTCTTTCTCTTGCTCGCCTCTTATACTTATACCTATGTAGTGCCGGTATAGGCGAGAGAGCCCTTTGTGCAATCACCGATCGCATAAAGTTCGTATACACCTCGACGGCGCGTGAGTATACGCCGCGCGACTACCGCTCGGATCTCCATCGGCCCTTCTCTTGTCTCCGGTCTATTCCGAGTGCGGGGCACGTTTGCGAAAAGTATTTTTTTTTTCCATAATGTTTTTAAGAAAATTTTCGGCTCGTTTTTCGAAATTGGGGCATCTGTTCCGAACCTCCATAACGTAAGAGGGATTTAAAGAACTACAGATTTATCAACTTTTAGAATTGAGAGGTGTAAGAGCAGAGGTATATTGATAAGTAATGGAGATGCACAAAAGGAAGTAAGGTTACTACAAGAAGTTAAGTGAAGTAGAAGAACGTACATATAGACCAAATAGTTTGTGTATTAGAATCAAACAGCTTGAGGAAATTATTAATTTATTTAGAAGTAAGTTTACATTTAACAACGAAAAGACCGTTGTCTGCAAAACTAAGTAGAAACAGCCGAGTAAGGGAAGACGAGCCATGGACGGACGGATACATTAACCTGGCCTAACCTGATCTGAATTCAAATTCCATGATTTTCAATAAACTAGTACACTGCATTGTCATTTATACGAATCACTTCCAATAGAACATAATTTTTCAGAGAATCTAGAAGTAGACTAAAAATCCATTACAAAATTTCGTCCATTCCCGCCACTGACACGATGAGAGGCAGGGCAAGTTGAATAAAAGTGCATAACTGGGTTTGTGTATTAGAATTAAACTGCTTGAGCAAATTAGATAGTTTCAAACTAAGTTCACTCAAAGTTAAAAAAATGAATCGATCGGAAAAAATGATTTCCGAAAATGAAAATAGAGAAATGCTATAAAGTGGGCAAAGTAAAGCAAAAAAACAGTTGTAAAAATACAGCATAGAAACGAGAAAATTTGGAAAAGATTCAGAAGTTAAAACTGAAAATCTGGGTGAAGAGACTCATGAATTAACAGCTAAGATGGCACATTACTTGCAGAAGTGCTTTAAATACAAAAGAAATTATCTACAACGAAGACGGACATAAAATAGAAATTAAAACGAAAAAATCACTAACATAAAACAGAAGCAAGAGCATAATATAGGGGAACCAAAAAAAAGATCAGAAAAAAGACAATGAAAAGGTAGTGGTGAAAACTGGTGATAAAATAAAAGACTTTTCAAATGTAATATCGGAATTCACTTACTATGATTTTTTATAAAAAGATATCAGAGTTAGAATCTAGTTTCATATTAAAATGAGAGTCGACAAATAACGCAGTTTTATTCATGAAAAAAAAAACGAGAAAAAGATACATCGAACAGACAAAACTGAGAAAAATGAAATTGTTGATCTATGCGGCAAAATAATTTAAATTTTTGTTCTAAACTCTAATCTCCAAAAATATTCTACATAGCAGTATTTTACACGAAAACAAATTTGTTCAATATCTTCACAGTGAGATGATTAAAATTTACATTCAAAGTTGTGCCACAGATTTTTGACCAAAAATTGTATGTCGAAGTGTCTGAAAATCTATAAAATAATTGTATCCCAGCCTGAATATGTTTCAAGTTTCTAGTCGGAGGCACTGGTATATTCAATGTTTTTGTCGTATTATACCAAATAATGTTGGAAAACTTAGAACATATGTGGGTTCATTAATGAAGTTGTAACGGGAAAAATCATACGTGGAATTGAAGAAGATAGAACATGCGCAGGGTTTATATTCATTACACAATTAAAGTCATATGAGGCACGATCATTATACGATAGAGATCGACAACAGTGTTGATATACTGGTAGAATTAAAAAAAAAAAATTCATTTACTAGTGTATAATTGTAAAAACCTATAACTTGATTATAAAAAAAATTAATCAAAAATAATGTAACATATTGAAATTTTGAAATAAGCAACAAAGTGTGATAAGTACATTACACATATGTATACTCTATATAAATGTAAGATTATCCATGTAAATTCATACGTATGAATGTGAGTCAATGTACGCGATGGAAATATGTACAATAAAGATGAATGTATGAATGAATGAAGAGTACTCGGTTTCATCTATAATCCGATCGATGCAAAATATAATTCTAGTCGTCGTCTTATTGGCCGTGTATCTTATATATTAATTAATTTTCAAAGTGTACGAGATAATCGTGTAAGCACAGCTAAAAGTTTAATCGATGCGATACGAGACACCTGAAACGCATCTAATTTTATCAGCGGCTGCTTCAATGAGCTCTTGAAAATCCGAATCGGCAGATTACACCCAAAAAAAAAAAAAAAAACAAAAAAAAAAAAAAAAAAAAAAAAAAAAAAAAAAAAAAACACCAACAAAAGGAAAAAGCCTGGCTCAATGAAAACGCAAAATTTACGATCCCCGCGCGGTGCAGCCAATAAAAATCGCACGCCGTAAATTTCACCTAAACATCGTTCGCGCCCCGCAAGTATACACTTACACAACGCGAGCGGGTGTATACTCTTAATATTTTAATCTCCCCGCAGCAGCAGCAGCTTACCATGTACCGAAGAGCCGCAAATTTTCGTTCTACACGACTCTCGCGACGCGAAATTTGTCATCATGATAAATATCATCGTACGAGGCGCGCGCGCGCGCGCGTCAAGTATGCCCGCGCAATATCCAAGCTCAATTATGCATATACGCGGTATCGGTGATGCCCAAGCGAGCACGTGCGCGTGCATGCGTCGAGCTTACGCACGCACGCGAGCCTCTGAGCTCGCCTCTGAGCGCGGGGAAAAATGTAAACTGCTGGGGGCGAGGGGGGCTGCGCACTCTAAAGACTCGATACAAATTTTAAAGACTTTGAGAGACTTTTCGAGATTTCGAAAGACTTTAAAGGACTTTGAAAAACTTTAACGGACAAGTTATCCAAGGACTTGGACAGACTCTGCGAGACTTTGACAGGCTCTGAGAGACTCTAATAGACTCAAAACGACTTTGTAAGACTCTAAGAGACTCTGATAGACTTTTAAATGAATTTTGAAGGACGGAATAATTGATCATAATTTTCTTGTAAAAAATAATTTTACACCACCCCTAGCCAGAAACCGACGCATAATCGCCCGCTGCGCGTCAATGTGTAAATCCCGGTCCAGATAAGGTGTAAAATTAGATACACACCACGGGCGAAAGTAAAGATTGCTCAGATCGCATGTTTGTAAACAAATAAACATGCGATCCAAGACATTCTTTACTTTACTGTCCTAGGTGTGTAAATAGCTTTTATTATTATTATTTTTTTTTCATATTATAGTGCTCTATACGTCCGGCTCCTTCTAAAGGCACTACTCAGGGTCCTCAGCAGTTGGTTAAGGGAAGGGGCGAGATATGGGAGGGGGTAGTGGGTGAACTAACAACCGTTTCGCATTCGCCCAGGACAACAAAGTCCTGTGTGGATTGGGATGAAACCTCTTGAGAAAAACCCAACCTGGAACAGCTCGGTGTAGGGCATAGGCATCAGGACTGAACTCGTACACACCTCCCCCGCTCACGTTGTCCGTAACAAATAAGAGAAACAGTTAATCGATCCCCGAAGAAAAACAGCGGAAGCAAACCTCTAGAGGCACACGGCAAGACTTGAACCAAGTCCCACCCATGCCCGTACACTACTTGATTTCGGAGATCGACGAAATAAAACTGCAACTCTATAGCTACGCCAACGTGTCGGTAATAAGTGTACAATTTTTTTAAAAAGCCGTTATTTTAATTTCGTCTTATGAAATAAATCCCTGCAGCTGTATATGAAATAAATCCCTGCAGCTGTACTTTATATGTGCAAAAATTTTCTTATCCATGTTGAGTCCACTTTGGCGAAGTGGGTACCATACTCGACTCCGCGTCCGGTCGAAGAAAGTTCGATTCCCGGCGTTTTTTCTCTGGGCACGCCACTTTTAGAAGCCTGTGTCGAAAACTTAAAATTGAATAAAATTTCAGCTCCTCCCCCCCGCGATGGATCATTAACAACAAACGTTTTTATATATATCGATTACTAATTTTCGAGATGTCGATTTACGTAACAAAGTCGATGCATATAATTGTGGTTTGCGTTCATTTTCCAAGCTAAGTGGGGTCTCTTCGCTACGACAGAAGGCTACTTCTGTGCGTCGGCCAGAACAAATTTTTGATCAGAACGACAACACTGACTTAAATGAATCTACATCAATACGTATGCGACTTTTTTTTATG
>JAPYYV010005300.1:0-15560 GCA_030522625.1 Copidosoma aretas | reverse complement strand
ACATGCATACAGCTGCTTGTGATTGGCGGACTAGAGAGAGAACGACAACGTCCGCAATCCCCTCCCTTTCCGCAGTCCCGCCTCTCCCTCAGGCGCTATTTCTCGCACCTTGTCTTGCGCCGCCAGCACTGTTTGTTTACATGCAAGAACTTTTGACTATTTTCTACTTCAGAGGGCGCAACCTCTGCGTTGGCTCAGAGCGAATACAATAAGACAAGTATATCACTTAACATAACTTTTAACATAATAGCAGCGAAGTGACAGTTGGAAATTGTGTTAGCAGCTAAGTGACAGCTGAAAATTATGTTAAGTGATATACTTGCCTTCTTGTATACCACATTTCATCTCTCCAGCTATCACTGCAGCTGAAATCCAAAACTTAATCTAGTTTTAGCCTTATACTTGTCTTATTGTATACCACAATTGATCTTTCCAACTGTCACAGCAGCTGAATTCCAAAACTTAATCTGGTTTCAAATATATTTGTAAATTGAGCCTGTAGTATACAATAAGACGAGTATATCACTCAACATTACTTTCAATATCCTAGCTCTCATAACAGATGAAGCACTATTTTACTTTGCTATGAAAACGTGACCTATGCAAAAGTATTTCACTCTAATTCTGGACAATAGTTTCTATAAGGGCCGGAGATTTCAAATTTAGAATGGAGTTAAAATCTGACCACACCTGAAGCACTCATTATTCCAGCTTTTAGATGGCTAGCGACAAGATCAAAGTTTTTTTCTGATCATTGGAATCTATTGTAAGGTTACAATCTTGAAGTGCAGTAGCATTCTGAACATTATTCTACTCTTGATGTTTTTTCTCCAGATGCTTGGATAAAAAGTTAGGACATATTTTATGAGTGACATATTTATGACATATTTTAAAGTCCAGGATCCTCTAGCGCAACAGATACCACGTGTCTTAGGCGAAGGCATTCTAGGAGATTTCCTAATATTTTTGTACACCCTGGAGACCCTGATACTGGACCTGTTCGTAAACAGTATTCGTATGTAGAAAACTAACATATGTATGTTTTCACGCAATCTATGAACAACCGATAAAGAAAAGGAGTTCTGAGAGGTTAAAGGGGTTCATAAACATTCATTGGTCGATAAACTAAAAAGCTAGTAGTGAAATATATAGGGGTTGATTAGGCAGGGAAATTCTTGACTACTTAAAGGTATATAGAAATCTCTGGTGATCAGTACAATAGATAATAAGGAACATTGAAGGGTACGCGCTTTGTTATAAAGGAAGTTTGATGGAGGATATGAAAATAAGAAACGATTTATTTTGGTGATAAAGAAATCTTTTAATACTCATTTGGATAAAACCCTACCCTTTTATGAGTAACAAAAGTTCATTGGTCGAAGTCCAAATAATTGCAAAACTAAAAGTAGGTGTAACTTCTGATAGCAGCTTCTTAAAGAAAAATATCAAGAGGTGAAAGATGTTTAGAACTCATTTTTACATGACAAAATTTAATTTTTATAACTATTTGGTGAACAAGAAAATTTTTCATTTGGGTTGTAATCACCGCATAAAATATTGAGTATTCAAGCTCATAACCTCATTTATCTCCAGATGCAGCAAAACATATTAGTACGATGTCACTCGCCATCTTCATTCGCTTCTGAGGCTACTAGTTGCTCTACCTCTGAAAAACTGGAGTTTCTTCTTTTTTTTATTGGAGATGTTACATGACATCTATGGAGTGATAGGGCAAATCGGACAACGGGATCGTTTTCAGTTTGCCAAAATCTACAGAAAACCGTATCGAAAGCGTGAAATTTGAAAAAAAATTTTTGTAATACTGAAAAGAAAAACTTCTTGGTGCGAAATCGACGATTTTTATTAACATATGATATAAACATTATGTGAATGTCTTATTCTTTAATGTTTGTATGATTATCGTAAACGACATATAATATAATTATTGGAATAAATTGATTAATTCAAAATTAAATAAGATAAGAATGATATCTGTGTTTCTTACAGTCGAAGACAATCACTTTTCCATGTTATTAAACGCCATTTTGTGTCCACCATTTTGAATTTTCATAGCATAACTTTATGTGCTCGTAATTGGTGACTTTATCAACATCAACTACATGAATTTTATTGATTTAAATTATTAAAAAACGAGGTGCAACGATGATATCATGTGTTAATAAAAATCATGGATTTCGCGCCAAAAAGTTTTTCTTTTCAGTGTTACATAAAAAGTTTATTCAAATCTTATGCTTTTGGTATGGTTTTTTGTAGATTTTGGCATGCTGAAAACGATGCCGTTGTCCGATTTGCCCTATCATTACATAGTTTGAGATATTCAACGCGCAAAAGTGCAAAAAACACGCTTTTTGGCACTTTTAGGTTAGAACTGCTCAAAATCCTGACGTCATAGGGTAATTTGGCCAACGGATTCGGATTCAGCGCGAAAAAATACTTAGAATATGACTACTGGACTGAAAAGAAAAAAACCTTGCAGGCCTGTGTTACAGTCATATGCCTGCGGTGTGGAAAAGATCTGACAAACATATAAAAAATTGATATTATAATAAAGTTAGTATTTCTACGGTAATTGAGCATTTTTCTATTTCTGCGTTGGGCCACGGACCCGTTGGGAATATGATATACTTACTGGATTCCATATCTGGAAAGACAACAAGTCCAGCAAGTAGACATTAAACATTTTACATATGGAACGAGGTGACGTGTTTTTTTCTATTTTGGTGCCGTTTTCTTGGAATAATCCTACCAATTTTCCCGTTATGGAATAAATTATGACTATGATTCCATTTGATATTGTGTTCACAAACAATACATAACCTTGCAATAGACATTAAATAACCTTGCAAGAAATAACTACGTCCACTTGATAAGTATTTCAAGTAATTTAATAAAAAATTGTTGGTCAATTTAGAAATTCTACAACTCCATTATGCCTCTATCATCAAAACTTTTACAACTATATGTATCCATATTATTTCTTGATGATAAAACATCTTATCTAAAAACATAAGAATTGAATTTAATTATACAAGAGCATTTTTAAAACAAAAATAAAATGTAAAAATTGTTATGTCTTAGATGATTAACACACAAATGTGAGTATTGGAATTATAATAAACAGATAACTGCTTATCACAAAACAAACTACAAACACATTTAATATTTAATTGTAAAGTAAATTTGATATCAAAAGCGGTGTAGCATGGGTGAATAAAAACTATTGCAATGAAATTCCTACTTGCCAGAATTATACTTTTTTTCTGCGCAAGTTTTTTTCTGAGGGATACAAGTTCTCTTAAATATCCGATGCGCAATTAGTGGAATATATCATGGTATTTTTGTGTAAAATAAGTTCTCGCATTGTTCATTACTTGTTATTTCTGAATAATTGCGTAGTTTTCGAAATAAAATCCTGCAATGAAGCTCTATCTTATTGTTACAATCCACGTTTCAAAATAAAATTTTTATTTGTACGTCTTTCTAGTAAATTATTGAAAAATTACCTCCAAACAAATGAAAACGGTTAGTCAAGTTCGATGCACCTAGACTAAGAATCCTAACTACCCTGTATAGATCATTTATTTTTAATTTGGTCCTTATACATAATTAATTCTTTTTCTAAAACTTTCAATTCAAAAAGGAATAAGATCATTATTTGAGGTGTTAAAAGTCGCTATTTCTTGTACACAAAAAAAAATTTAATCTATTTCTAAGTATCCAACGTATTCTTCTTTTTTCTATTGCCTAAGCCTATTGCCCGTAAAAAATTCAATATATCTCCATTACCATTCTATAAATCTCCATAAATTTTTTCACTACAAAGATATACGAACTACACTCATCCCCTCATTTTTCCATGTAAATGAGATATACTAATATACAATGGCGGATAAACAAAACAATAACATTAAACTAACACTGTTGTTTCAAGTTATACGAATATGATGTAATTTGACTACACGATGCTTCTGTGCCGAATGAAAATATTTGTATTGTAAGCACTAAATACTTTTTTTCATATCTTATTTTAGATTTTTCATTTAGATACAATATACGGGAGTAGTAAGTATATGGTAATAATTATTAGTACGCTTATAAAAATTCCAGAAACGTATACAACCAGATTACTTTAATACATGTATTCTTAAAATACAAAAAATAAACTTTACATGCCAGGTTGGTACAAAGGGCAACGTTTGTTGAATGTTATTGGGAAAATTATATGATATATGTAGTACGATTATGTTTGCAGTGGAAAAATTTACTGAGATTTATGGGGAGTCAAGAAAGAAATACATTTAATTTTATTACAAGCAATAGGCTTAGGGAGTAGAAAGAATACGAATGCATTTGATAATCAAATTTAAAAAATCATTTTTATTTTAGTGTACTACAAAATACGTAACTTGACGTATTAAAAAACGATCTTATTACTTTTTTAAATCCAGAGTTCCCTAATAAAAAATTAAATTGTGTATACAGACTTAATTTGAAAAAATGTATTTACACAGTGAAGTTAGGATTTTTAAGTGACGGCTGTGATTGCCTAATTAAAGGATGAAATTTCATAATATTGACTAAGAAATAATACAATATTCGAGACAAAGATTGAAATAAAAATATTATATTTGTAGTTTTACTAGGAAATCGAAGTCGTCTCTGAACAATACTGTCTTGGTACTTCGTGAATCGACGTGATTTAAATAAAGTGTCGAAATACAACCGAAGCAAGTACTAAGTCCAAATCATATTGTCAGCACGTATTGTTCTTCGAGGAAATGCAACTCCTCGCTTATTCTAGTAGTGAAATTAAAACATCCTGCGGGGCCTTTTCTTATATATTGCCATTGCATGACGATTTCGTTTAGTAGCTCGCCACCGCTTATCGAGTGTGGTACTTGTAATAATTTATTAGCTTGCCACTGCTCATCGAGTGTGGTTTTATTACTTTTAAGGCTTTTAGTATCAAGTCAAAAGTTCATTTTTGTAATACTGAATACAAATATATGTATACTAAAGTAACAGTGCACAGTGCCCGAGTTAACTAGTTAGAATTCCACCATATCATCAGGAACATATCCAAATAAAAACATATAAAAACAAGGTACAATAGATTTTATAAACCATTATTCCTTGTACCTCTCTCTTAATCAATGAACAAAAGTAGTTGGTCGACTGCTGGTCCTGCGGCATGTAAAGAAGCCCAGTCTACAACCTTTTAACCTTCTGTTGGAAGTAAAATAAAGTAAACAATCGTTTTTAACATTAGCCTAACAATAATGGTAGCAGAGCGTGGTTTCGGTCTCTAGCTGCTTAATTGTTCATTTTTTATTAAAAAAAAAAAAACGTAAAACACGTACACCTATTTTTTAATCAGTTGTGCGATATACAAACGATATTCGTGCGTGCCGGAGTGCAAGATAGCGTGCGCGGACGTTGTGAATGCAAGAGAGCACAAAGTATCGCTACTAACGTGTCTAGGCAAATGGACTTTGAAATTACCAGATTTAGTATCAATCTTAATGCATATATTGTACACATGAATTCGTTCACATATAATTAATTAAATATATATATATATATCAATCATACAAGGACACAACGAATCTTACATATCTCATTCATACTGATACATATATTTATACTCTTAACATACGAAAACAGGTACAAGTACCTACGTACACAGATATATTAGCATTGCCCACAGACGTAAGACATGCGTGAAGTGTGGCCCCAGAGACATGTGTGCATCATCCTTTTTGCTAGGCAAAAGCACATGTAGTACAATTGCTTTCGGTACTGTGCACGATATTGGGATACATGTATCGGTATAGCGCGCGTCGTAGTATAAGCCGCGCAGCCATACAATTATGAACACCTACACTGTTAGTGATAGATATACGTAGCGTAGCCAGTAGCCCAAGTGCAAGCATAATAATAATCTGTGCGCGGGTGCGTCAGTAGGGGAATCCCCAAATCCCTACGCCGGACACTCTCTCTCGGTGCAGAAAGAGTCTCCAACAATACGAAAAGTATTTAAGCCTTCATAATAATTTAAATATTAAACATTTTGACGAAATATAGCAAATAAATGAGAGAAAACATTAATAAAAAAAAAAGAATTATACTACAGAGATAATAATTAAACCATGAAAATGTCGAATAAAAATGATCAAGGTGATGCTGATGTGACAGTAGCTGAAGTACTAATGGAGTCGCTAAACGCAAACTTTTCCTTCCAGCACACGATTAAATCTATTCTCATATTTCATGGAAAAAAAATTCCCCTTAAGGATTATACACAGGGCATTAGGAACTGAGAAAGTTGGGTCAGAGACGACCAAAAAGATCTATAAAAGAGTGCGGTCTTGCGAAATTTGCGTGGTGCTGCGCGTGGCCAGGAGTTTGAAAACCTTGGGGCATTCATAACTTATTTAAAAAAAGATATGCAACAAGAAAAGCTGTCGCTTATTACCAAACTCAGCTGCAGAAAGTGCGTCAACGACAAGGCCAACCAGTGGGCGGAAATAATGATTATGTAAACCTACTGCGGTGCTAAAAAGTCTCTGATGGAAGATGAGAGCAATACGTACGACGCGCATATGATGACCCTAATAAAAGACATGGCGTTAAAAATGTTTATAAAAGGACTGGCACCTGTAGTAAGCCAGAAGGTAGATGCAAAGGAATCTGCTCCCCTAGCAGATGCTTTCTTTTATGCATTGAGATTGGAGAGCTGGATAAGAGTGGGTGTAATCCCAGATATCTGATACGAAGGACTACCTTGCAGTGATTTTCATCGAAATGATCATCAAGATAGATATAATAATCAACTATTTCAAAAACATCAAATTAGACCAATTATAAGTCAATTGATGAATGACCCTGATTATAATTAAAATTATAATGGGCAATTCAATATTAATCCGAATTTTCGAGGGAATTTTAGGAATAATGAAAGAAATAAATAGTATGGCAATCAACAACGAAGAAATAAATATGGGCAAAATAATTATAATCAATGTAACAATGAGAATCCTAATAGTTATTATGCACAACAAGATTCAAATTTTAAATCTAGGAATAACCAAACTAATCGAGACAGAAATGATAATTACGACAGATATCCTTCAAATAATTATAATAATTATAATCAACAAAACTTTCATTCTAATTACCAAGGACAAAATTATCAAAATCATCAACAGCCAAGAGACAACCGCCTACCTCATCGTTTAAACTTACAGGCGGCTCACCCTCAAAGTCGTTCGGAGGTGAGCCCCCAGCGTTTTAATCAGAATCAAAAGCCAAGCACTACAGCTCAAGTAATGAATATTGCGACTAAATCGAGACCGTCTACATTGGCACATATCAAGGACTTAAAGTAAACGATGAGCCGACTAGTATACAACTACGCGTCCCCGAAGGTAGGAATCGGTAAATAACTTTAATGCTTGATAACGAAGTCGCGACGAATTTAATAAAAATAAACCAATTAGATCGAGAACTTCCAGTAAAGTTAGGTAGTATAAATAATTTAACAGAAATAACGCCCCACCCTCTTTTGACGAGGGGCGCAGTATTTATAACTATACAAGGAAAAACTACAATTTTTCATATTGTCCCTAATGATTTTCTGATAAAAGATGGCGGACTACTCGGTCGAAAATTTTGTAAAGACCGACGGACCACATTATTATACTAGTACGATGCTATTGTATTAGATGATGATGTGATGAATCCTTTTCCATTTTTAAAGACACCTGAGAAAATTATTTTATTAGAAAAGGAAGAAAAGGAACGAGTTACTCAAAAACTGAAAAAGCAAGCCCAAAAAAAACAAATTTCAGCCACTACGTTTGATTCAAACAAAAAGTTGGATAAAGATAATACTAAAAAAAATTTCTTACGATGAATATACTGCAGGACCATCAGAAAAATAAGATAAACCAAGACATAGAAAATCTGGTGATATAAAGGCGGACATACAGTTCCAATATGAGTATAATAATAGAATTTTGGCTGAAAGAGGAGATAGTCCTAGGACCAAAAGTAAGGAAAACAGTCAGAAAAAATATAAAAACTTACTTGACAACAAGTTTCAATATAACTTATTAGATGAAATTTCCCACTGTGATAACAACATGGAACGATACGATTCTAACTTAGAACCACAGAATAACAATAAATCAGTTAACTATACTATCAACGCCAGAGCACGTCTAGTTGTGCAAATTAATTTATTCAGTACTAATTTAAGTAAAGGTTATTTGCCACGTATAAATGTAGGACATGATGACGTCTATTTAGGGGAAGGAATGATAAGGAATGAAAACAGTCAGTGTTATGTTATGGCCATTAACGCCAAAGATAAGGATGTTACTATCGAAGTCCAGCCGAAAAAAATTTTATCCTCTGAATACATAGTCCCCGAATTTGATCCTGACACTAATAGTGAATATAAGGGACCTGCGATTGAGAATAATCAAGAAAGGGTAAAAGAACTTAAGAAACTAGTGCGTACAGGCCGTTAAAACCTAGAGGATCAAGACAAAATTTGTCAACTAATTGCTGAATATCCAGATATTTTGTTGTCACCAGGAGATTCGTTACCCTGTACAAATCTCGTAGCTCATGAAATTACAACAGAAAATAACATCCCAATTAACACTAAACAACATTGTCATTCACCAGTGCATAGGAAAGTTCTAGAAGAACATTTAACATAAAAACTTGATGATGAAATTATTGAACTTTCATCTTCGCCATATAATTCACCTCTTTGGATTGTTTCCGAAAAGCCGAACAGTCAAGGAAAGCCAAGATGGAGAATAGTTAGTGATTTTAGAGACTTGAAATAAAAAGATAATTGGTGACGCTTACCCACTACCTAATATTGCGAACATCGTGGACCAGTTAGGTGGATCCGTGTATTTTTTAGTATTCGATTTAGCTAGCGGATCTCAGCAAATTCTTATGGCTGAATATGATTAATTTAAAACAGCGTTTACTACACCACATGTACACTACCAATATTGTCGTATGCTAGAAGGTCTGAAAAACGCACCAGCCACTTTCCAACAACTAATGGATTTAATACTAAGAGGACTACTAAATATTGAAATGTTAGTGTATTTAGATGACATTAAAGTTTATGCTAAGGATCATGTAGACCATGACAGGAAAGTTAGATTGCTTTTTGATAGGTTAAGAGCAGCAAGGATGGTTCTTCAACCAGACAAAGTTGAGTTCTTAAGGAAAGAAGTAATATTCCTTGGCCATATAGTAAGCGAGAAAGGAATTGAACCTGATCCCTAAAAGATACAAGCAGTGAAAGAATTTCCAGTCCCGAAAACAGTCAAAAATATCAGACAATTTTTAGGATTAGCAGGTTATTATCGTCGACATATCAATGATTTTTCAATAGTCGCTAAGCCACTCTCGGATCTTTCAAAAAAGGGAGAAAAATTGTAATGGACTGGTGCCCATACAGAGAGTTTTGAAACACTAAAAAATCATTTATGCAAAGAACCTCAGTTGCGATTTCCTGATTTTAGTAAATCATTTAAGTTAACAACAGATGCATCTGATTATGTGACTAAAGCAATTCTAAGTCAAAACCATAAGGGATTTGACCACCTGGTCGCTTACTTTTCAAGAACTTTAAAGGAAGCCAAGAAAAATAATTTAACGACTAAGAAAGAATACTTAGCTGCCTTATACGCAATGCATCATTTCCGCTCTTATTTGTTAGGCAATAAATTTGTTCTGGCAGCCGATCATAAGCCCTTGAATTGAATGCATACTAGAATAGATCCAGGACAGCACTTAATGCGTTGGATATTTGAATTCACTAACTATGAGTACACTTTCCAATGTAAAACTCAAAAACTAAACATACATGCATATGCCCTTTCTAGAACACCTGTAGGACCATTTTTACACACAGAAAATTACATAAATTACGGATTAACACAGATCGAAATAATGATAATTGGTCGAAAAAAATAGAAGATAAAAAAAAAATATAATTACAAAATCAAAAAAAGGAAAGAGTAATATCCAAGCCAACAATCGCCAAATCAAAAACATCGCCAGCAACTCGAAAGGAGGAAATAGAAACAATAAAAACTGGGAGCATGATCAAATCGGGAACAAATGTACCTTAATTAATCAGGGGTCCAGGGCAACCGCTTGGTTCAACAACAAATAAGGAGCAACCAAAATTAGACCATAGTGTTATTGCTCAAAGAACTCGAACAAAAACCGTGACTAATTCAAAACCAACATCAATCTTATCAGGTATAAAAAAAATGCCACAATTAAACCATAACGAAACTTAAGTTCTTTGAAAGTCAACTTTTCAGACACAAAAATTATTACAAATTAAGAATCAGCCCCATCATCGTCATATAACAGCGATACAAATATTAGAAAGGTAGATAAGAGAAATAAGACGCAGGTTAATCAGCAAATATCCAGTTTGCCCGCAAGAGATATAATAAATGTTGGTGCAACTTTAAGAACGAGTACGTTCTCAGAAAATGACTTAAGTGATAGCGAATTGACCTCGAAAGCCAATAAATAGCCACCTGTATATGACCCACACGGAAGTAGGTTAAGACAAGAACTAGCTAAGACAAATTAAATGACTGACACTGATTCAGACACGGACACTATCCATGCAGAAATTATTATACCCCCTATATCATGCTGTGAGGCTTCTTACGAGAATATGTCTCAGGATAAAAATAGAACTACTGACTAAAGTGATAAAATTACATTCCAGGAAATACAAGAACTACCAGAAAAATTCGATAAAAGCCTCTGAGAATTTTTAAACAAAACTAGAGTTAATGAAGTATCTGAACCGACGAATCCAGAGAATCTGAATATTACTAGATTTTCTGATGGAGATCAACTAGATCCTGGAATTCAAGACATATTAAACGGAACGGATACTTATGATCCTGAGAATTTTATCGACTCCATACTAGACGATAGAATAACAGAGATATGTAAACAAACAAGAAACTTTGAACCCTTATTAGACGAAAATACAATTTTACAAAAACATATGACGGGCGGTAGACTATCGATCACTCCACAAATACAGAAAGGGGCCCCATTGAGTTTGATTACACCGACACAGATGACTACAAAGGACAGACGATCCAAAGCACCGGACTTAGAACAAATAACGGAAGAACCCATGGAGAATTTGGATGAAGATAACACAACCTCAATGAACCATAATAAGAGAACATCAATAAATCAAAATACTGCACGTGATTTGATGCTGCTGTCAGACTTACACCCTTTTCTACCAATCAATCGATACGAAAACAGAAATAAAAGTGTATGTAAGTCCCAGTGATAGTAGCAGTAGTATCGATAATTTCCAATGTAGGCCAAAATTATAAGATAACATGATTACTATTAGACATTATCTCACGTATAAGAGAAATAATATTGTACACTTCATCAGCAAAGATTGTCAACCAGTCACGTATGTTTTAAGGCTGTTAAGATCGATAGGTGCACTGGACTATAATTATTTAAAATGAAAAAAACCAAAAGTAGGCCAAATATTAGTAACACCTAATGGAAGCCATGATATACTTTAAATTGGTATTAGTGAAACATCTACCTATTTGGTAACCTCCGAAAGTCTTACCAGAGCTTTTAAATCGCTTAACAGGATAATAATGAGGCTAAATCTAAAAACCTCTCGAATTTCAATAAGGGAAGACCTCACGGAAAAATTAGAGCCAGGATTAATAATAGAAGCATTATCTAGAACATTTGATATAACTCCTATACAAATTACCGTCTGTTACAGTGAAGTAAATTTTCCAAAATTAGAAGAACGAAAATGCATAATACAAAGTCTACATGACAGCCTTATCAGAGGTCATGAGGGAATAAACCAGACTTACCGGAAAATTAGAGAACGATTTTATTGGCCCGGAATAAGAAATTATATTCTTAATTATGTACGACAATGCAGTAAGGGTCACGGAGAGGAAATTTGAACATATAAAAACAAGGCTGTATGATAAACTTTAACTCCAACATTGAAATATCAATAAAAATCGCAGTTTATATAGATCGCTCGTTACATAAAGTTATTGAACAACTAGAAAACAAAGAAAACATCAAAGAAATGCACATACTTCCAGATTGTCATAGTTATTTACAACGAATTATCACTTCCATTAACGCTAGTGATTCATTTATTAAAGCACTCGATACAACGCTAAATGATGGAGAATAAATTTAGACCCCTTCCACTTTTAAGATGAAATCCATTATTTTTCAACCAGAGAAGATTTCTTAATCAACATCATCAAAAGGTGATAACAATAATCTACCAAATATTGACCCAAATAGACTTATGTGTCTTTTACCGTGGTAAGTAAAATATAAGGAAAGAGAAGAAGACTTCTTCAATCATTTTGCACGATTTAGAATCCTGGAATACTGCTATGCCGTCAGAGATCTACGAGGAGGACTATCTCAAGGATATGTTGAATATAGGAATCCCGAAAGTTTTATCCTGGCATTGCAGAACGATGAACCAAATTATCACACCAAGTATGCTGAACCAACGAAGAAAGCCCAACGTCGAACGAACCCGAAAATAATTTACCCCGCCTGTCGACAACAAGTTGATTTAGATACATATCAAACACATGTTATGACGTGCAGAAGACGGCAACGTATGAAAGCTTTAAAAATCAAATCAACCTTTGGAAACCCTATCGATTTACGAGAGAAAATCAACAAAAGCAGATTTTGAACCCAATAACAGAACCTCACCATTCTACCAGCTTTTATCCTGCAACAAGAAAATACATCATCTAAGTTTAAACTTTGAGCTTAAGGACCCGTAAAAGTTACAAGATAGATGAATATTGAATATTCAGTTATCAGTGTAAAATATTAACATCACCTAACGTATATATATATATATATATATATATATATATATATATATATACATTAAACATTCTTTGCTAGATAAAATATTAACATCGCATGCTTACATTATGTTAATAAATAGGTAAAATATATTTATAGAAATAAAATGTATTATAAGAAATTTTAAAATTATTGCTCATGTAATATTATATTTTTTTAATTACGTAAATTAAGATAAAATTAGGAATTGAAACTTACTTTATGTAACCATTGCACGACCGTCCATGCATGCCTTTTATTAATCTCATTTATCTATAACCGACAAATTGATACAATGATTAACAGCACGAATTATGCTATAATACTCATACATATACATGTATCAATCAACAATCATCATATAACAGGTATCTACCCTAAACTTACAGATTCATTATCACTAGTCAAAAATCCAACATAATAGAAGTAAAAGCTGATAGACCGCGCTTTATGTTCAAAAACGATAAGATCAGAGGTAACTTTGTTTGAAATCAAATATCTCCAAATGGAAACGAGATGGAAAGGCGTTTTTTTTTTAATTTATCGGTAATTGGATCATAAAGTCAATAAAACTATAGCCGAAGTCTAAAAATGAAAACCTAACCTTAAAAAAATAGGTTTTCGCTAATTTTTAAAACAATAAATGGAACCCGTGGTTTTAAGGTACTTATTTATTTATGGAGGTATAATAAATAAATATTATCGTTGTTATAGTGTATATAAATAATATAAAATAGGTTTTTTAATCTTGCAATGCTGAAACATAACCTTACTATGTTTTAAAACGATGAAATCAGAGGTAACTTTGTTCGAAATCAAGTATCTCCAGATCTAAACGAGATAAAAAGGCGTTTTTTTTTAATTTGTAGGTATTTGGATCACGAATTCAAGAAAACTATAGCTAAAGTCTATAAATGAAGACCTAATCTTAAAAAAAAAGTTTTCGCAAATTTTTCAGAAAATAAATGAACTCTGTGATTTTAAGCTACTTATTTGGTCATCAAGGTGTATTTAACAAATAATATCGTAGGTGTAGTGTATATTAATAATAAGAAAACAGATCATCGAGTTTTGTTATGCTCAAATATAACCTTGCTATGTACTAAAACGATGAAAATAAAGGTAGGTGTATTCGACATCAAATATCTCCAGATAGAAAATAGATAGAGAAATTCTTTTTTTTTTTAATTTCTAGGTGATTAGATAGCGGATCTAGATAAATTATAGCTAAAATTTTGAAAAAATACCCTAACCTAACAAACAAGGCAGTTTATTTAATTTATTCATCAACCAACAAATCTGGTCATCTCAAGTTGATTCTGTGTTTATACAGGCATGTTAAGAAATAGTTTAGGTCGATTAAATGTATAACAACAGTTAACAATAACTTTTTTGGAAATCTGCAGTGTGTTTACATAACCTCAAAAAAGGAATTTCAATAATATACTAAGAGACTATTTTTATCTTGTCATGCTAAATTCAAACTGTATATTTTACACTTGATGAACTATATATCATTCCATCACAACAATTCAAAGTCAAACATTTCTTTTGTAGGTTAGGACGGTAGATCTAATATGACTGTCGAATTTTCCAAATATCTTTTGATTTTGAATCAAACATGTGAATGAAGGAATTTGTGGGTTCTGACAACAGAAAAAATATTCTTATCTAATCATGGAGAAAACGAATTAAAACAACAAAAATTTGTGTTGTGATTTTTGAAAAATTACATGTATGGAGCTCTTGCTAAGCCCTTATTTTATATATATTTTCATGAATTACTGTACAATTCCTTATTGGATAACTTATTAAATATTGTTAATACACATTTTAGATATTCGTAAAAAATTTCAACTAAATCATGAAATCTTGGATCTTCGATCCTACTTTCGTAATACATATTGGCAGCTGGAATCGAGCAGTCCACATTGATGTTCAGTATTAATGTTAACTACTAACTTATGCAATAAAGAATATGAATACGTGAAGATCAAGTCAGTTAAAATGAGCTTAACGCTATGCCACATTCTTGAAGAATAAATTTTATATAAACCTGACAGGGTTGCAAAGAATTAATTCAAATAATAATACATTATTGCTTAATTTACCATTAAAATTATAATCGTAAATTTCCGCAGTAAGAGTTGACATTTACAATTTTAGTAAAGATGTGGGAACATAGGAACAAGAATTCACTTGTTGATCTGTTTAGGCAAATCAAAATTCGTACATAGAATTTTTTAATTCTAAAACTTACTGTAACATGACAGTTCAGGTCGTACGCAAGAATGAAAAAAAATCGTCCCTAAGTAAGATCGCAGCCCCCCGATAGCTCAATTGGTAAAGCAAGAGGTTGCCTGTTCGAGCCACACTCGGGGACGATTTTTTTTCATTCTTGCTTACAAGATGTATGAATATAAGATAAATCTTTAGAAAATTGTGGATTCAAGCTGCTAAGTTTCTAATATTTTTGTCAAGTGACTGATACATTTTAAATTAGTGCAAGTTAGAAAAACTAGAAATGTTGTCATATGAGTATCGAATATTTTTTTTATTTAGATAAAGAAAGACAG
>JAPYYV010005299.1:0-20317 GCA_030522625.1 Copidosoma aretas | reverse complement strand
CCCACCCACACCTCCTACATTTTTTAAAATTTTTACATATTATACTTAGTCCTAATCAACTAGAGAGACGGACATCACTTGTACTCAACTTAAAAAGAATAATAATTATGATCATTTAAATAGCTATTACTTTAAAATAATAACTATTTAACATAACATTAAATCATTATTTTTTTCAAAGAACTCGCCTGCCTCTCACCTAGAACCCTGACAAATACGTATTAAAAACACAATATACAGAAATTTTCAAAGTACGAATTGCTTAAATAAAGAATTTATATTCAGGTAATATAAAAGTTTCACAAAATCAATAAAAAAAAATTTTAATAATTATTTTAATACGTGTACCAGTCATCATATAAATATGAGTTTTGTTAAAAAATTTGAGAAAATAAAATTATTTAGAACCATTTACATTTAAAATCAATTTTTTCTTGAATAAATATATGTAAGTTACAAATATATAATTTTTGTAACAATATTACACTTCATGAAATATTATTTCATCATGTTTTGTAATAGTATTAAATTAAGAAAGATATTTATGTAAGAACTTTATTTCTTCAATCAGCATCAAAATGTCTGAAAAATGATAATATAAAACTATAAGATTTGTTAATAATTGTTATAAATCATTTTGGTACACATAAGAATAAAATTAATGTATGTCGATTATTCAAGAATTCCTTTCCAAACAATATTTTTGACTTCATTGTTATTTTCATTTTCATTTTGTATAAAATAACCATCTTAAGTTTTGCATCTAGATAACGCAACATATAATTGCCCATGTGAGAACAATGGTTTTTTAAAGTATAGACCAACCCTGTATAAAGTTTGACCTTGTGATTTATTTATTGCCATAGTATAAGCTAAAACTAAGGAAAATAGCTTTCTGTATAAAATAAATAGTAACGAAGGTGTGTTTCCAGTATTTAATATTATTTTTGGTATGAAAACTCTTCGACCAATTTTTTTACCAGTTGTAATATCTGCTTCAATATTATATTCTTATAATTTTGTTATTTTTAATCTTGTACTATTATATAATGTTGAAATAAGCGACTGTGTCGATAGACTAAATACGTCTGCATACGTATATATATGTAAGAGGTGGTTGGCGCTGCCTGCCAACGTACACACGTGTTAACTTCCTTTTTGTATATTCAGTCTGTGTAAAAGTCCGTCACGTCTGTTTGTCAAGTCAGTCAGTCAAGTCTGAATAAACGTTCGCCAAATAATTCTCGTCTTTTTATTTGCGCACACACTGCACGCCCTGAGTCGGTCTTCATATAAACTATCAGATGTACACAGATTTCTTATCAACATAGCAACTGCTCCAATTTTGAAAATAAGTTCCTAACACGAACACTATTTAGAATTTCCATCGGAAAATAAATATAAATATTATTGTTAGATTTGTCAACGCCTTTATAAATTACATGATTAATACCACAACATGTCTTCACGTTTTCTTTCATTTGATTCAAATTTTATTATTTAAAAAATATGTGTATTCATTGAGAGAAGTAAGTATAACAAAAATTGTATGACTTGAATATTTTTGAACATACCTCTGTCGTTTTCCAAATTTCAGGGATTTAAAATGTTCCAATCTTTCCTTCACCAATATCAAGGAACAATTTTGAAAAGTTATCTTCGATAAAATGCATATTTTTTTAAATTATAAAATTTGAAGAAATCCCAAAGAAATGAACATTTAATTGTTTCTCTAATGGTAATGATGACGTAATTGACTACGTGCAAAGCTGTCAATATACTAAATATACATACGCCGCGGCGCAGGTACGTGACCCAGCTCCAGCGTAAGATTAGATCGTCTGCTGCATGCCGGTGACAGCTTATCGTCTACTATTTGTGTACGTAATTACAAAAAGTTCCCTAACTTAGCTGTTTCTTCATGAATCAGTTTGAATTTTCCCGGAAAACTTCTTTAAACATGGAGGAACAGCTTTGTCACGCAAAGTTTCCTCAACCTCTAACTTCCCCGCATACTTTTTTTCGATAAATGTCACATGTTCCGTAATTCCTGCACAATCGATTTGTCATTTAATATTTATCAATTATGATATATTTGACAAATTCTGATCAATTCATCGGCAGCGCTTGAGTGTTTTACATATTCATACCAAATTTCAATCGATTTTAAGCATTCTTGGCTGAGAAACAGCGATGTACATTTTTAAGAACTACAGAATGCGTCATTTTTTAAAAGTTAGTCTTAATTTTTTACTTGGAAAAGTAATCATCAGATCAAAAACTTGTGAATGAAAAAAAAAATGTGTGTATTTAACTTTTATAAGCAAGGATTTTTTTTCAATTGATTTAGAGATTTTAAAATTTTTTAACTATGATCGCGAACTGAAATTCTGTTTCGAGCGCTGAGCGAGTTATTGAATGGGGCTCCTCGATTGACCATGTTTCGGTCATTCATTCTCATCTAATTTCAACGTGTTTGAAGTTGAAAGACAATCTTGTCCTTGAATTTTAATGTTGTAAATCGATTTACCTTTTTGTTCTATTTCGTTACTCATAAAAGATGCATAACTAAAGATATTATTATAATATCTAATAAGGATTCTAAAATTATCATCAGATAACATAATTTTTTTTAATTTCTTGTCATTTTCACTCAAGAAACTTGAAAAAAATTTCCCTTTGTGGCAACAGTTAGATTTGTATATTTCTTCTTCCCAAAACAGCTGAACAACAATGACATTTATATTACATTTTACCACAATCAATAGGTTCTATGAAGAAATCTTTATTAGTTCTCATTATTTTTCATTTTTTTATTTGTAGTAACTGTAAGAGAGTTTTTCAAAGTGATCATTGTTTTTTTTATTTTTTTTTATGATGCTAATGATAGATTTCTTAATTTTTTTAAATTTGTTTATTTCCAAAATTAGGTATTTTGTATTTACCAGAATCAACGTTACCCGAAAATGATAGGGTTAATTTTAAAAGACTGAAAGAATAGCCAAAATATAAGATAAAATTTAGATTTTCAAGATTAATTATTACATAAGTATCAAACATTTTTACAAAACTTTCAATTTCGATTACTGTTTTGAAACAACCAAAAAATAATAATAAAATAATGGGAAACTTTTTCCCTCATCTCATCCATTATACATATCAAAAGTGGGGGGTTGGCGCTCGTAGCGCGCAGGAGGCGAAGCCTTACTAGTATACATATATATATATATATATATATACTAGTGGGGCTTCGACCCCTGCGCGCTCCGCGTGCCAATACCCTATATTTACATTCTATATATGAATTAATATTTTATTATTCCTCTTTAATTCTGTTTATTTTTTAATTTCTATTATACTTTGTATAAAATTTATTATTGAATATTCTTTTTAATACTATTACTCTCATTATTTCAAATTTTTCTTGTACTATTAACATTATTATACAAATTATGCTTATCATGCATACAAAAAATACATTTCAAAGAAAACACCAAAATTTTTTTTTTAAATTGGAAAAAATATATTACATCTGTATGTTTTATTAATAATTTAAAATTTTTCTAAATAATGAAATATAAGATTAAAAACAACAATATTGTAACGATAAATAATAATATTTTTTCGAAATATAATTAACGTTTTTCTTCAAAACTGATATTAAATGGGGTGAAATGATTTTTATCATTTAATTATTTAAGAACCAATAATATTATTTGTAATGAATCGTTTAATTATTTCTCTAAAGCTATTTGACTTATGTAATATTATACTCAAAAATATTAAATGCTTAAAGAAGGAACTACTGTCATGTTGCTTCATCATTTATGATTATTTTTTGCATGATTATAACATTCGGACAATATTTCTGGTGAAATTTTTTTATACAAATATACAAATTATTTCACAAAAGATGTAGAAAATCTAGCTCGTTCATACATAAATAGAATTATTACTATTGTATGGAAGTTTTGCGAATCCTTCAATTTACCTGCACCTTAGGAATTTTTTGTTGTTGCAAAAATCAGATAACTTTGATGAAATGGCTTTTTATAAAAATGTTTTTGAATAATTATAAGTTCAGTTAAACGATGATCTTAAATATATTTTTAAATTATATTTATAAGATATCTAAAATTTTATTTTAGAACAAAGTTCCTTATCTCGCGTCACAGGCTTTGGGCGGATGGGGGCCAGGCCGAAAAAAGTGTAACAAGGTCTTTTCCGGACACTATAGGGACCCTCTCAGAGTCTAATGCAGAGAAAGACAAAAAAACAGGCTAGCACATGCGCCTTTAACTCTGCTGACTGCCGTTTGCAGTCTGCACTGACACGGAGCGAATACCGTATGATTTAGTATATGCACATATTTACGTGTATGTGTACACATGTAGGTATAGGTTTACTGCACTACTACAGTCTACTACTCTGATTGTCCATCTCTCTCTCTCCTATTCACACGCTGATGTCGATGATGATGCGCCGCAGCTGCTGCTCTAGCTCTATATATATATACATATGTATGTATGTATACAGCCCCCTTCTATACTGCTGCATATCGCTGAAATCGTGACGTGGCTGTAATAAGGGCTTAGATGCACCCCTGTTACAGCTAAGGTGCGATCAGGCAAACAATCGGAGCATTTAATTTTCATCGGTCGGTCGCTCGTTCTTATGTTTTAAGGTATAAAAATATAAATTATATTGACTGTATGGAAAAAGTCTAACAAAAAATTTTTTGGAACTTCGTTCCGACCGGGGGTCCATAGATCCCGCGCGCCGTTTTCACAGATTTTTCCGGCTTTTCAGGTAAAACTTTCCCATATAAATCAATTTTTGATTACTTAATAGTTTATACTTAAATATATTATTAATTTTTGAAATAGGGCATAATTTTATGGTTTTACAAAAAGATTTATGTGTGATGACTTTCATTGTTGTGATTGTTTTATCATAATATAAAATTAGGTCCTCAATATCGTAAACTCCTTGCATTTCTTTCCACTTGCTCGATTTATACGTGAGAAAATGATTGTATGGTATATCAATAATTTGAATCCACTTTTTTCTTCTTGAGCATAACATCTTTTATTTAATTTGTAGCCTATATTTCGTCTCCATTTTTTTGGGACCTCTTCAGGGCTGTAAGACATTTTTTTTATAGATTGTGAAAACTGCTATCTATATGTTTAAAGAAAGTAGCCAAAACTTATTTACTATAATTTGTGTATAAATGTATACATAATATTTATAAAGTGTAATTATTGTTGGTATAACTTCTTTTCACGCAAGAGCCTCACGCACCACGTACCATGATTCACATATTGATGATAACAAATATGTGAAAACACATCGAGAATAAAACAGTGACTTTTTACGAAATTAAATGTTACGGTGACTGTGACTTGTATTGGCCGTGTGAAACTGAGATACCGAGTCTATTGTAGGGTGTGTCAATGAGGTTGGGTTGACAGTGTGTATGTAATTATAGATGCTGAGTTCGTAATTCAAATTTGAAAACGGGCGTTGCACATATAGGTTATGTGTAACTGATAATCTTTTCGTTGAGATTTTCTTTTTGTATTGAGTAATTGTCTATTTATAGTTATTGGACAACTTAATTAAATCATTTTTTCTATTTATATTATGATCATAGTAAAAGATGTTTAGCATTTCAATGATTTCTCTCTGCGTCTAATTAATTTCCGTGCCTAATGTTTTAATATTTTTTGTAACATTTAAGATGAACTCATTATTGAATTCTTTTGCATGTAGGTATAAAACTGAATTTCCGGAATTACTATTGTACAGTCTTTTGTGTTCTTTTAATCAGATACTAAATTTACGTGAAGTCTGACCTATATATTTACACTAACATACATCACATTTAATTGAATACACAACGTGTGTTTTCATAACTGCATTTAGTGGATCTTTACCTAATTTGATTATGGATGATAATTTATTGTTTACGCTATTGAATACATTAAAACCTTTTAAAAATAAGAATTTATTGTATTTTGGGGTTATAACCGGATAAAAGGGTAAAACTATTAGTAGTTTTTTAGCTTTGGATACGTTTACTTGATCGTTTTTGTCAATGTGATGAACAAATTTCTGTCTAATTTTTAAAATTTTGATTATGTATTCCTCCGGATCGCAGTTTTTTGATAATAACTGTCGTATATGCATAAGATTTTTTGTCCTTAATTTCCTGTCATATAATTTGAAAACTTTATCAATCATATTAAACATGATTCCTCTTTTTTATTAAATTACTGTTATGGCTGTAATAGTTGAGCACTCGTGATATGCTACAGGGGTTTTCATACCAATCGAGCCCACACTTGCAGTCGTTTTCTCTAACAACAAGCACGTCAAGAAAGGGCCGGGATCCATTTTTCTCCACTTCCACTGTAAATTGTAAGTGTGCATTAAAATTATTAAGACTGGTTAAAATATGGCTGATTTCCGATTTTTTAACTATTGCTAAGACGTCATCAACATATTGCTTATACAGCAATATGTTGTCGCCCAATTCTGGCACTATTTTACTTTCCACTTTCTCCAACACTAATTCAGCAAATCCAGGGCTGACACATCCTTCCATGGGGCAACCAATATCTTGCTAATAATATGTTTTGTTGAACAGGAAGCAATTGGAGCCCAACAATAGTTGTGGACCTTTTAGAAACTCTATTCCTGATAAACTAATGTGATTTTTGAAACATTTCTATTTTGTGGATATATCTTTAGTGATGAGATCGTGGGGCAAGTTTGTGTACAGAGACACAACATCAAAGGACACTAAACAATAACTCCCTGGTATATCAAGGCTAACAAGGCACTATTTGATGTAATAAGATAACGTAGAGCTTTCTACGAATGAATCACGACGGCTTGGTTGGCTTACCCTATCAAATACACATTATCGTTTTCACATTTTTATAAGCTTTTTTGTCTGATTTTTTATGTATTTTTTCCAGACTTGTTTTTAAAATACCGTAATGCAGCTGGTTAATTATGAGTTGTTTAAATTTTTCATGTATTCACTTTTGTTAATAACGACAACAGCGCCGCCTTTGTCGGCTTTTTTTATCAGAATGTCTTTATTATTTTTTAAAAATTGTTTTGAAAAATGGATGTCATTCTGTATGGACTTATCGATATATAAACATTTTTTAGTATATAAGCAGTATTTTGTTGAGATTGTGGTAAATTCATTCCCGAATTTGTGTTTATAGTCCTAATCTAGTCTGTTTAAAATTAGGCCATACTCAAAATGTTTTATGATCTGAAATAATTGTTCTATATTTATGTGATTATTATAATTTTAACCATTAAGGACTCAGGAGTTGAGTGATTGGGGTTAGACTAGGTTGAGTTGGGGCTGTGGTGTGCTAATCAAGAAATTCAAATATAACATTCTGTTATAGTTGACAGAAGATTATAAAACAGTGGTAGCTACGAATGAGGTATTCTACATGATATCTTTGATATTTTTCCTATAATGTTTTGCTTCCTCGCAGAGGAAGCTTTTCTATGTATATAAAATCATATTCCTAAAAAACATGTTATAAACACGTTTTTGAAGTTAATAATCAAAATACATCATTTTTGGACAATGTCCGGCTGTGTGTACGCACGCGCGCGCGCGCGCGTGTGTGTGTGTGTGATCATTTATGTAATCAGTTCTATCTCAGGATTTTTTTAACCGATTTCGATCCAACAGTGCTTTTTTTTGTTTTTGGATTCTTATCACCGCTGAAAAAAAATTTGGGGTTTGCTGAATATTTTTTTTTTTATTCAATATTTTTGATTTTTAAAAATCGATTTTTACGGAAAAGTATATTTTTAAATTATTTATTGTAATTTTAGGATATTTTACGACAAGAATTATAAAAGATTATCAAATATTACACAAAAAAACGTGCGAAGTTGAAATTAAAAAAAAATAATAGCTGGGTATGAGTGGGTGTAAATAGCAAATGTATATAATTAGTTAAATCTCAAAATTTCTTCGGCCAATTTTATTAATTCCAGGCTAATTTTTTGTAGTTTTTGAATACAAATTACTTATCGAAAAAAAATTTCGATATATACATTTTTTTTTTAATTTCGATTCTCAGTATTTTTGAAACTCGATTTTTCTAAAAAATAGATTTTCAAGATATTTATCATTGTTTTAGTATTTTTTACCATAGAAATTCTAAAAGTTCATTAAATCATATACAAAAATACGTATGAAGATAGAATCGAAAAAAATTTTTTACCTGGGTATGCTTGGGTGTAAGTGGAGAACGTATATAATCAGTCAGATTTCAAGATTGCTTTGACCGATTTCTTCAATCCCGGGCTTATTTGTTTGTTTTTATTTTCATACTCATCATCACAAAAATATAAAAAAACAATTATTATGTGTCTGGCTATATATTTTTTTTATTTTGATTGAATTTTTATACTTATCACCACAGAAACAAATGTCAATTCTTATGTGTTTAAATGTGTACTTCTGCACGTATAGATGTATTTATATGTGTATGTATGTATATATGTCATTTGTCATTTCGTAGAGTCTTTTTACTGATTTTGATAAAATATGGTTCTAATCGTAAAATTTGTGCAACTTATTTATTCATGGAGTATGCCTTAAAAATATATATACATGATTAATGCCTCGATTTGATTGGCCTATTACTTTAACTCTAATTTAATAAAAAAAAAAGAGAATTAATTCAATTTTATTTCATTTTGATCGATTTTGGAAAATCGATTTTTTTTCAAGTGTGAATTTTTTTGCCAGTTGAAGTTGTTTAAGAATATTGTAAGGTGCAAGATCTTAAAGATGAAATTTTTTAAATCATGACGTTTATGAATTTAGAAAAAAAGAGATTTAATGAGAACGTGTGTAAAAAAGATGAAGAAAATGTGAATGAGGAAGCTTTGTGCCAATAAATTGGCTGCGGTTTTTCTGTTGCGGGAAGGGGGGGGGGCATTGTTCTATTTTTTATTTTTTATTATTATTTTAAAACATAAATGTGCTACTATATTTTAAGTTGTTACTAAACTTACTGCAGGAAATGGCTTTTTTCAGATTTCATTTAATATAAGTAATACAAAGGACCGTAAAGCTAAATGCTTTATTTGAAAGTTTATGTCCACTAATTCATCCAAAATTTAGTAAAAAAAATTTCTTCCGTCACCAATATCCCATTCACAAATGACAAAAACCACGAAAATCATCTTTCTCTTTCTGTTTCTACAACAATTGTTGGAATACAATTATGATACTTGAAATTCATTAAAACATAGTTTACGTTATGTATAAGTAGAAGTCATAAACTTTACTTGACCCGCTGGATAGTTCACGAACAATGGAATTTGCAACGTAGAAAACTTTAAAGTTTCAATTTGTTCAAAAATTTCTCTAAAGATCGTATATTACTGTATTTGATTTAACATACTAACATAATCGTATGTGTCATTATATTGTCATTCAATTTATGATCATGTTGTATTAAACTAACCTTTTGCAATGAAAACGATTTGAAGCTTGATTTCATATTTTTTATCTCTTTGGTTTATTGCAATTAGATAATGGTCTTAATTTATTTTAATTGCTTAAATTTTTATGAAAATTTTTTTTTAAAAACGTTACTGTGGGACCAATTGTTGCGGAGATACCTTTAAAAAAAAAAAAAATTACTGTTAATTTTGTTTACAAAAGTTAAGACCTTAAACAGAAGTATATTATGTTTGAAGAACTATATTTTTAAAGGAGTAATTTTGCAACTGCTCATAGCTCTTTGTATTGTTTCTACGACAAATTATACACTATGTATTCCCGTACTGTTTTAAAAGTTTATTCCAATTTCTAGAAAATATTTCATTTTTCCAACATCTTTTTTCAATTAAATTTTTCTGTTACATTGAAAAAATTGATATTAGTGGCAGCTTTTCTAAATAAACATTATTATTTATATAGAAATGTTTCTTCTATCTTAATAATTGAGAAATTTTAAAATAAATAAATAATTATTTTCCCAATTAGGATACTTTAAACAAATTTTTTTTCCCAAATTTTTACAATTATAATTTTTTTTCAAATTTAATCATAAATACCATTTTCTATTGGTTGGTTATGTTATGACCATGCGTATTCTTTGAAAAATATTTCATCGGTTAATAATTTGATTTTTGACGTACTCAAAATTTTTTTACATTCAATACTACCCCATTCAAGATTACCAATACTACTAGATGATCATTATCATAATTTCAAGCAAGATAATTCCTTCATTTATTAAATTTCAAAATATTTTTTGAAACTACACTGAATTATCAATTATTCTAATTCCAACTATAATTACACTACCTTTGATACATCGCTGTACGTTATTTATTTGGCTCTAGTGAACAGTGGTACAAAATAGAAACTTGTTGTTTTATTTGGTATCACTACTGTAAGAACGTATATGAGTTAGCACCATCATAAATATTTACTTTTTTTTATCAAAGAAATATTAACTGCTATCATTTACATCACGTATAATTGCTAAATTTATTTTTTGTTGGAATAAATAAAGAATATTTAAAATGATAAAATACAATCTGTATATTATCTGTATAATAACATGATTACAATTACGTAATAAAATACAATTCGTTCGTAAATACTTGGATTACAATTTTAAAACATTCAATACGTGTGCATTGCGTTTCAACGAAAAAAAAAAATTATTTTCTGCAACTATATTTCTTATACTACTGCTCGATCTATCTTCTACGGTATACTCGTAATTTTCCCATTTTTACATATATGTTTTGAGGTACCATCTGAAAGCTTAGGACTTTTACTATAATAAAGTAAGTGTTTTAAAGTGTAAGTCAATAATGAAGGTTACAAATTAAAGATGTTTTCAGGTTGCTCCATAATAGGTTGTCTATAATTTGCAAACTTCGATAGCAAATATCTCCTAATTTTTAGGTTGAGGGCTGGTAATAAGAACACCGATGCAATCAGCGGGTTTTGACTTATTGAATAAACTAGCTAAACTTATCCCGCTGAAGTGCCCCTAAAATATCTTTTCACATAAAGTAGAAATATGTTTCTACTTTTTATAAATAAGTCCTGGGATCATCACCGAAAACATTGCTGCGGAATCAGCCACATCGCTATATCTGTGTGCTGAATCAGCCGCATCTACGTATATTGTTTGCCAAAGATGTATAACTGAACACATTGATCCCAAAGTTTTTTAAAACATTTTTTCATACATTTATTTTTCTTTCTTCTATACTTACTACGATCACACGATTTGATAATTACTAATGAAATAATTATAACAACCCTGCTTTCTAATAACTCAATTAGTAAAACCAGGAAATAGTTTTTACTTTATTTATTTTTCTTTCGTTTATTACGTTAAGTTATATTTTTTACATTTTATTTAACTATTAGATACTACTATTTTGGCTTTTCTTCATAATTAATTCAAATTAGTAAATAAATTATTTAATAATCCATGTTTTATTTCTCCGAGCTAATTTGATTATCTGGATTTGTTTCAGTTAGTTCTAATCTATTCGAAGTAGATATTGATGTAAAGTTCACCTTTTCCTATCTATTATCTTTTTATTAGTGGTATTTCTTTTTTTCACGTTTTTCATAATTCCCTTTAGGAGAACAAAGTTGGTTATTTTTAGACGTAGTAGTAAAACATTGTATAAAAGCAATTGTTTTTTTTGGTAAATATGGAGCTTACTTGCCCTTTAATCTAATTGGATCTCTCTGTTGTGAAAAGTATGTGCTATACAGCAAACATTGTGTGTTTACATCATGATCAAAAGTATAATACACTTCTATGTTAAATATAATACATGGAAAATACTGCTAATTATATTTTGTATGAAAATAACATTGTTCGTGATTAGGACTCCTTATCCAATTCTAATTTAGTTATCGTTTGCTGGATCACAACGTAATCTTGGTTTGCAAGTACCTCGTTTTCTTTCTACCATTTACGTGAGTTGGTTGATCTGTCCGATTCTGGTAATAAGGTATCATTATACTATTTACGTTATCCCGAAACACAATAGACTACTCTGCTTACATTCTGAATTACTAAACAAAATATTTATTAATAAACAGTTGGAGCGGAAAATTCTATTTGGTTGTTTGGTCTTAGGTACTTTCGTTTTATTTTATTTGGATTCCGTATTTAGCTGAATTTTACGGGTCTTTTAGTATGTGTCTCATCAACGTTATAACTGACGTTGACATTTTTTATTTCCTACCTCAGAAGAGCCAACTTAGTTATTTTTGATGTAGTAATAGACAATTGTAATATAACAATTTTTATCTTGTTTACAAATCTAGAGCTCAGTTGTCATGAAATCTAATTATTTTTTAATGCTGTTAAAAGCATGTGCTATGCAGCCAATCTTGTCTATTTACGTCATGATTAAAAGTATAATCCACCTTTACAGTAAGTATAGTACACAGAATTATATTGTTCATGATATTTTGTATTAAAAAGACATGGTATCCGATTAAGAGATCTTAGCTTATCACTTTTCAGATATAGTTTGCTAGATTTCAGCACAATTATGGTTTGAAAAAGCCTCTTTTTTTTTGCATTAGCAGCATGAATCGGATGCTCTTCCCCATTCCTGTAATAAGTTGTTATTGTCGCATGTACTTTATTCTGAAATCGAATGAAATATTCTGTTTATACTAATAATTAGTGAATAAATGATCTATGAATAAACATTATAAGCGTGCGAGTCTATTTGGTTATTTGGTTGTAGGTACTTAAGTTGTATTATACGTTTTCTTCGTATTAAGCTAGAGAGTACAAGTATACTGTTATCTGTTTCATAACTCTTATGACTAACGGTCACGTCTATTTATTACACAAGTGGTGTGGGAAAAATAAAAAGTGCCAAGGGGCTGTAAAGGAGTGCCTTCGGCTGCAATCAGTTGTTTTAGGCAGTGTTTGCCGATGTTAGAGGGCTTTCGTGAGGTGGTCTGTCTGTAATCAGAATTATTTGTCGTCTGTTTTCGTTCGAATTCGGCGATATAGTGTGATTCGGGTGACTTCGGCCATATTTGGCTATGAACATAGACATCGGGTAAGAATTAATAAGGTTTTTAGGGGTCGGGGGGGGGAGGGGGGTTGACAAATCCTGAAAATTTTTAACTACTTGAGGGGTGGTTGGGAGGGGGGGGGGTACCAAATAATTGTAAAAATGATTTTTTACGTAATATCACGGAGAAAATGATGAAATTTTTAAAGGGGGTTCAAGAAGGGGGTGAAGGGGGCTAGAAACAAATGACGGTGTTACAAAATACGTGAAACCCGAACGAATTCACCCGTGACTTGAAGGGGGGGGCTGAGTGGGGTGGTGAGGCGAGAAGTGGGAGGCGAAAAATAATTTATCCTTATCACTATATATATATTCTAGAGAGGCTCCACCCTCTGCGCGCTCCGCGCGCCAACCCCCATATTTTTCATGGTAACTCTGGGATTATATGAGATAACCATCGATAGCATCCTTTCATGTATAAAATAATATAATTGAAGTTATACTCCTATATGACCATTATGCAGGAAAGTAACTCAATGATTTCCAATTTTTTCCCTTTTAAAAATATGTTACGTAAGTGTCTTTTCAATTTCTAAAAAAAAAACTTTTTCCACTGGATTTAAACTCGCGATCTCGAGGATACGAGCCGTGTACCGTGTCGACTTATCTACGAGCTACCTCTGTTAGTAAGCTACACATCACGACCTTCTATATTTTAGTTCGTTACTCATTTTCAATTTAAATATTAAATAACTGTTTATTTATAAATTTGTTTGAATTTTTGTTGATTAACATTAAAAAACTATCAAACAAATAATTTGATAAGTTTTTCAAAACTTTAAAAATAGATTTCAGTTGCAGCTTTTCTATATATTAATTAGTATTTCTTTGATTTTGATGAATCGTCAGTTTTTGATCGTCTCAGTTTATCAACTATTGATAAAAAACATTATACCTGTAAAAAATTTTTTTTTAATTTTGAAAAAAATGTAAAAACCGGAAAATAATAATTTATTTATCATTGGTTTATAAATATGAGGTTCTATAAATTAATTATTTGATTTTTATTGCGTCTTATTATTTCAAATTTTGAGCTGGGATCATTACCAAACAAATTTTGGTGTAATCAGCCACATCTACATATATTGTTTGCCGAAAAAGTTCAACTCGATACATGGGTGCTAAACTTTTTTTCAAAAATGTTTTCTACATTAATGCCACTTTATTCTCGACTGACTAAGAATACACGATTTCATGATTACTTCTGAGATAATTATGATATCAGCACTCTTCTGGTAACCCAATTATTATAAACAATAAAAATTTATGACTTTAAATATTTTTTCTCCCTTCGGATATAAGGTTGAAATATGATGGGTCATTTGATTGTAGGAGCTAGAGATTTATATTTATGCTTTTCTTTAAAATTATTTTGAATAAGTGGATAAATAATTTATTAATGAACATTGTGATCGGGCGATTTAATTTAGTGATTTGGTTTAAGGTGCGTGGGTTTTGATTCATTTGAATTAAGTACTGAGCTTAAGTTTACGTGTCTTCTATCCAGTATCTGTTTTATCTTCGGTATTACTATGAGTCACGTTTTTTGTTTTCCGCCGTAGTAACACAAAGTTGGTTATCTTAAGACGTAGTAGAAGAGCATTGTATTGAAACACATATTTTCTGTTAGACAAATATGGAGCTTACTTGCCGTAAAGTCTAAGTGAGTTTTCTACGTTGTCAAAGGCATGTGATATCCAGCCAACGGTGTCTATTGACATCATGATCGAAATTATAACACACGTATGTAGTAAGTATAATACACGGAAACCAAGTGCTTGTCAAATTTTGTATGAAAATAACATTTTTCCCGATTGAGAATCCTGAGCCAATCACATTTTAGTGAAACTTTGCTAGACTACAACGTAATCATGGTCTGCACATGCCTGGTTTTCTTTTCATCATGTCCATGAGTCGGTTGCTCTGTCCGATTCCTGTAATAAGGTGTGATTATCCTATGTATTTTATCCCAAAACCCAATAGACTACTCTGCTTACATTCTATATTACTAAATAAATGACTTACTAACAAACAGTGTTAGCAGGAGAGTCTATTTTGTTATTTGTTTATATGTGCTTTGATTTGATTTTATTTGAATTACGTATTAAGCTAAGGTGTACGGATTTCAGGTAAGTATCTATTTCAACAGCTGTATCACTGAAGGTCAGGTTTTTGTATTTCATGCCTCAGTACAGCAATGTTAGTTATTTTTGACGTTGTAGAACATTGTATTGAAAAAGTGTTTTCTATTTAACAAATTTGCAGCTTTATTGCCGTAAAATCTAATTGGTTTGCTCCCTTGTCAAAAGAATGTGCTATACAGCAAACCTTGTCCATCTACATCCTGATCGAAAGTATAATACACCTATATAATAAGTATGATACACGAAAATATATTTCTAATTATATTTTGTATGAAAAAAAACATGGTTTCCGATTAGGAGATCTTAGACTATCACTGCACGGATATAGATTGCTAGTTTACAGCGCAATTATGGTTTGCACACACCTGGTTTTTTTTTCATCATGTGCCTTAATTGATCGATCCGCCCGATTCCTGCAATAGGGTGTTATTAGGTCATAATATCAGGTATTATTCTATGTACTTTATTCCGAAACCCTATGTACTTCTCTGCCTACACTCTTAGTAAAAAAAATGATCTGTTAATAGACAGTGTAAGCAGGCGAGTCTATTTGGTTGTAGGTGTTTAAGACATATTTTATTTTTATTTCGTAACGCTCGAGCGTACGGGTGCTCCGTTATCTGTTCTATCAGTTGTATTACTAATGGTCACATTTTATTACTGTGCCCCTGTCTATTAGTCACATGAGACGTGCGGGCAAAACAGAAAATCCAGAGGGGCTGTGGAGAAGCTGCAATCGGTTGTTTTCTGCAGTGTTCGACAATGTTGGGGGGTTGGGTTATAGGATTTGTCTGTAGTGTTACTAATGCTTATGTTTTATTGTTGTGTATCTGTCTATTAGCCAAATAAGACGTGTATGCAAACCGTGATTGCGCTGTAGTCTCGCAAACTATATCTGAGCAGTGACACAGACCAATTTTTGTTTGCATCATGTGCATGAATCGGTTGCTCTGCCGGATTTCTGCAACAGGGTGTTATTAGCGTATAATATAGGGTATTATTACATGTCCTTTATTCTAAAACCCAATATACCTCTCTGCTTACACTCTTAGTAAATAAATGATCTGTTGATTATCAGTGTAAGCGGGCGAGTCCTTTTGTTTTTTTGTTGGATGGGTTTAAGTTATATTTTATTTTTATTTCGTATTGAGCTCGAGCGTGCGGATGTTCCGTTATCTGTTTCATCAGTTGTATTACTAATGGTTATGTTTTATTGTTGTGCCTCTGTCTAATAGCCGAATAAGACATCGGGAAAAAGAGAAAATCCTGAGGGGCTGTGAAAGAGCGGCTTCAGCTGCAATCGGTTGTTTTCGGCAATGTTTGACGAAGTTGGGGGGGTGGGTGAAAGGATTTGTTCGTAATCGGAATATTTCATTTATTTTTGGGAGACTTTGAGGGGGGGGGGGGGGGGGGGGGGGGGGTAGATGTATTAGAGTTAAATAAGTTCTACGTCCTTGCAGATTGTTAAGTAAGTAAGGGATAACCTAACCAAAATGGGAGGAACAGGGCAGCGTGGAAGGACGTGTGTGGGCTACGGTCAAAATTAGAGGGTGCGGTGGTGGGACTGTAGAGGGCTAACTAAAATAGGGCGGGGGGCGTGAATGGGAGAGGGGAGCGTGGTGGGTCGGACTTACTATAGAAAATCATAAAAAACCTTAAAAATTAGCATATTTGTACCTTATTTTTACCTTACTTTTGAGCATGTGTAAGAGCTGCTTTTTTTCTACCCTAATATTACTTTATCGCACATTTGTTAATATAATGTTACTCTTGAAACATGTAGAAAAGAGGAATCGAAATGAAAACAAATTATCAAATCATATGCGTGAGCTTATAATTAAGTTGTGTGCGTGTGCATGTGTATTGCGGAATAGGTAATGAGGTGATGGGTGGGAGCTGAGGGGGAGGTGAGGGGGAGGTGGAGGATGAGCTTTGGGGAGCCAAGGGGGAAGCTGAGGAAGAGCGGGAGGGAGCTAACCCAAAAAAATTGGTTTAAAAATGACGTAAAAATCAACGAATAACTACGTGATTTGAGTGGGATTTTTGTTCATACAACTGTATTATGTCGGAATACATATATATATATATATATATATATATATATATATATATACATAAAATATATTTAGATGAAAACATCATTTTAGATGTTGATTCTTTTAGATACTGTTACTTATGTTAGTTTTGTTGACAAAACTTTTTTTTTTGTGCGTATTACGAAACAGTGGGGTCTCGCTTTTTGCACGCTCAACGCCTCAACTTCCATATTCGAATATGTTTAGTTTTATGCCTAAATATAGAATATATTAATACATTCTTAAATAGCTTCAGTCCTACATATGTGGACGAACAAAAATTACGTATACAAATGTGTTTGATTATTTTGCAGATAAGTATGAAAAATTGTCATCAATTACTGTAAACTGCATTGAAAGGAATACTTACTGTATTAAAGAATACTAACAGAAGCATCATTACCGCAATAACTATTGAATCATTATTGTTTTGTCATGTTTTAAAATTTTAAATTTCAGCATGAATATTCGTTTAAATAGTAATAAATTCTAAAAATTAAAACTTTAAATGGGTCAAGAAATAATTGAGACATGTATAACCCCTGAAACGTGGAGATCAAGAGATATACGTCAAAATTTATAGATTATTTTATACATAAAATAATAAATTTTTAATGAGTAGTATAGTACTTCCTTCTTACAATGAGTAAACAAATATTTTTAGAATAAAATTTTGAATTAAATGGATAGAGAGACAAGAATTTATGATAATAATATCAATGCAACATGAATAGGTGTTGATAGATCTGATTATATTTACATTAATTTTTAGATGAAAATTTTTAATAGTATTTGTGAAGGTCTGTGTTCCCATCAACTTCATTTGAAAATTAACTCCATCGTGATTTTATTCGAAATTTTCGTATATCTGTTGGGCTACGCAATAGAACCATATTGAGATCTACCAACTTGTTTGAATATAACATCAAAACTAGAATAATCACAGGTTAAAATATAGGAATGAAAGTATTTATTCCAAGAATAGCATTGAACACTGACAATTGGTTTTTATTACAATTTATTCTCTGGCTAAAACAGTTTCCATTTTTACTTGCTTTTGCTATGACGATAAATAAATCTAAAAGACAAAGTTTTGATAAAGTTGCATTATAATGTAAAAAAGAATTTTTTAAACATCCGCGAATGCGTTTTTCTTTCAACATGTAAAATGACAAAAGCAATTTTTATTTAAAATAATTCAAATATTAAATTTAAATTGACAAACATTGTCTGGAAAACATGTTTCATTCATAATTTTTTAATAACAAAACAAATAAAACTTCCATTGTTTTAAAATTCATAGTCCATAATGGTGTATGGAGGGACATTATTTAAGTGTAAAGGTGAAATTTATTACTTGATGCAATTAAAAAGATTGGACTATATTTTCAGTTATTGATAATTCCTAATTTCGTACAGCATCATGATAATGTTACGATAGCTTCACCAATTTTAATTACATAGGGTGTATGGTCCTGTTATCGAGCATGTCCCTATTATCGGGAGTCTGATCTATAAATACAGAAATATGGATGATAGACTAGTGTATATGCACAAATTATTTTTTTTTCTTCTAATTTATTTGATAATCTAGCCTAAACAATTCCTAAATTTGGAATCACTGTTCACATTGACATTTAACATGTGATACGAGTTATACGAGTAACCTTGCATCAGTTTACGTCCGATTCATAAGCGAAAACTTTAAGAAAATGCATATTCTACTATCGTTTATAAATAGACTCCGTTTAATACGTGTATGATGTAAATATGATGGTGATATCAAAATAGGTATCAATATCGTGATAAGCAATTTTTTTCTAACTTTGCTTTTGTTTTGTATTAATTAATAATAAAGTCGATAATAGGTACACTATTCTTACAGTGCGCCTGTTATCGAGGCCCTGCATTCAGTGCTAAAATCTGCTACCTAACCTCAATTTCTCGTCTCTTAAGATTTGTTAAGATTTGTTTTTGGTGCGAAAAATCGATGTACGTAATTATGAATATGAATAAAACTCATCAATCAGCATATATTACATACATATATTGATGTACAGACAGTCTAATCATGTAAATATTGGACCCGGAGGGGCTCGGCAATAGGGGCTCGATAATAGATCCATAGCCTCTTTCGAGGCTTGATAATAGAGCCAAAAAATAGTTTTTTTCTTCCATTGATAATAAATTCAATCATTTATTATATGACGCAAAAAAATTTACACTTCTAGTAAATCACTTATACAGACATCATTTACTAAAATTGCGATGAATTATTCTGCATAAGGGAGAGTGGGGTGGCATCGGCACCCTAACTCAAATCATAAATTGTACTTAAATACGAAAAGTTAGTGCCGTGAAAAAATTGCATTAAATGGTTTGTTCCCTTAAGTAAATGAATTGACCAATTAAAAATTTCTTACAAATTTTATAATTCGCTAAAAAAAAACGAGAAGTAAAATACTTAAAACTGCCGGGAGTGCCCCCTTATGAGCAGAGTTGGGCAGTAACTCCAAAAAAATGATTTTTTTGAGGTACGTTACTTCTAATGTAACGAAAGATACTTGTATTTAAATACTCTTATTCAAAGAAAGTCAACAACTACAATATTAAATAAAATTTTTTTACGTTACAAGTATTTAGATACAATACTGTAATCGGAAAAAGTAACTGAATTTCAAGTAATTGTTAACGTAACGTAACAAAATATAAGTTAAATTAAAAGTATTCTGATTAAAAGTATTTAAATTATACGTGATAAAAAAAGTAACGGGACTAAAATAATCAAGTTACAAGTAAAAAAAAAGTAACTGTTCAACTGAAGGTTTTATTGATATGTAGACTAGAGAGGTGAGAGAGAGAGAGAGAGAGAGAGAGACTGACAGAATTAGTTGAACGCGTATTTGTAAAGGAGGAGAGGAGCGGGCTTACTTTGCTGTTCATGACTCA
>JAPYYV010005298.1:0-16541 GCA_030522625.1 Copidosoma aretas | reverse complement strand
CGGCAAGAAAAATATTATACGAGACTCGGGCATCAAAGTAAAACAAGCGCGCCCTTCGGGCGCTCAAGTTTTTACTTTCTGCCCTAGTGACGTAATGTAATATTCTATGTAACAAGTCGCTTTTCTATTATTTCATTAGAAGTAAATTCAAATGCAGATGAATACAAAAAATGGAATGGAGAAAGATTTTTTATTTTACCCATTAGAGTAAGGGGTAAAATGGTATATGCACCACGGAAGATAATCAAGAATGCTCCAATCGCACGTCAATACAAGCTACAAGGGCGATCTTGAAAATTCTCAAATTTACCTTCCTAGGCGTGTAATGTACTATCAAATCTGTATAATCTTCGACATGTGATGCAACAATTTAACAATGTAATTGGGACAATCAGTGATTCGTCGATTAATACTTATAACTACATTCACGTTGAGTATATAATACTTTTAGTGACACATTTTTTTTCGTATCAACAGAACAAATACTTTAATTTACTCGCTGATTTGCTCTCCATGCTAGTATCTATTTTGTACAGTACGTAAAATCTGTAATAATAGTGTAATATCAAAATCACGTTTTATCAACTAATACAATTAAGTTATTCTTTAATAGCATTTAAACTTTCAAATTCTTTTACTCTATACTCAAGCTCTTTAATTTTTTTCGCACGGCTTCTACAGAGATCCTTCATTATATTCCTTTCTTTTTCCAATTTTACGATTTTGCAATAATCCTGAAAATGAAATTCATAAATTAAATATCGTTTATCTGTTACATAAAAAAATAAAGTAAAAAAATAATCATGTCTTAGGATGTATTTCTCATTACAAATTGCAAAAACAACCTAATAGTTTAGCAAGAACGTAAAATAAACCACAACGATATTTTATAAATTATGAAATGGATTTTTTAATGGCCTTTTTACTCTCAACAAGTCCAATTTGAACTGTTTAAACTATTCCTTTTTCATCAAATATTTGAACTGTTTAAACTATTCCTTTTTCATCAAATATTATGGTTTATTTTTTTTCAATCAAGTATTAATGTGATTTTAACTTTTTAAACTTACTTCGACGGCGCCACTACTCATGCCACTCAAATAAAGTTTATCAGGTACTTTAGCTTGAACAGCTTGATCTCTTTTGTTAAGCTTTCTCTGTCGACAGACTCGACATTCGCGGAAGCTGTCCTCCATCAGAGCTCGTTGTAATTTTTGTACTTCCAATTTAAGCTCCGAATTCTTTCCAAATAAAAAAAAATAATTATATTGCGTAAAATGCACTCACGATAAAAAAAAACTTAAAAAACAAAGTTCTTACTCTTGTCTTAAGCGCCAACACGTGATCTTTCAGCTCGTTAGATTTGATCTGATACGGAAGGTTCTCGGACTGAAGCTGAACCTCGAGCATCGTGATTTTGTTGTTTTTCGAGACTACTTCAATAGACAATTCCCGAATACGATTCTTCAACTCTTTGCAAGTCTGACACTCCATGACGCTGGGAGGTGGGGTTGGCGTCGTCATAGGAGATTCGTTTTCTGGCACATCCTGGCTACCGTTTTCTTCGTTCAAATTCCGACTCAGATTGAACAGATCACTGCGCCTCTGACGACCCTGTTTTTTCCGCAACGTCGGACTGTTGTTCTTAGAACTACCGCGGCTCGACATTTTCTCGAAGAACTTGGACTCGAGCTCGGAATACTTGCTATTCATGTCTTCGATTTTCCTGAGCTGCTGCTCTTTCTCCGAAGTCAGACGGACAACCTCGTTCTCCAGCTTCGTGCGTTTCTCTTCGGCCGCCTGCAAGCTGGTCTGGAGCCTCTTGTTCGCGTCCTCGAGATTTTTTAACTTTTCTAGATTCTCAGTGCAGGAGCCCTCGATCATTTTGTTGAATAGCTCTACATTCTCGTTTTCCAGCTTGTGTACGTGGGACACCATGTCGTCCATCTCCTCGTCAAGCTCCTTGTTCTTTTTGGCAAGCTCGTTTATCTTTATCTGGTTGCTCTCATGCTCGAGGGAGAACTTGCGTTTTTCGTCCTCAAGGAGCCGATACACCTCCTCCCTTTCAGCGACGCTTGTATTTAATTTCACTCTTAATCTTTCGATTTCATCGCTTAAATTCGTGATTTTGTTTTCTAACGAAGACTTCTCTATCCTTACGCTCATTAATTCGCTGTTGAGCAGTTCCTTCTGCTTCTTCAGAGTATCCAACTCTATGCCGTGCTCAACGAGTTTCTGATCCTTACTGGCCAGGAGCATCCTTTTTTCCTCGAATTCGCGCACAACGTTGTTTTTCTCTTGAAGAAGCTCTTCGTACTTTTCGCGCAATTTCTGCAGATTATCGTTGTTGTATTTTTCTCTCAAACATTCCAAAGCAATCTTGGTCGTGTTGAACTCTTGCTCCAGCAATTCCTTCTTTCCCTGCGCTTCGGTCAGTTCCCACTGCACTTGCGACTTCGCCTCTTGCAACTCCTTTATGCGATTATAGGAGCCTTCCAAGTGATTTTTCAGGGACCTGTTTTCGTCCTGCAACTCCTGCATCTCGTTTTCAACTCGCACCTTGCTCGTACTGTTTCTCACCTTTCGCTGTAGATTTTCGATGTCCCTCTCGAGCTCGGCACAGCGATCTTTGAACTCTTCGATAGTAGAGCATAGCTGGGTATTCTTATTTTTCAGCTCAGCAATCTGTTTCCCCAAACCAGCCGATTTTATCTCCTCGTTCGAAAGCTTGTCCTGCAAGACGTCCAGATGCTTTTTGTTCTCCAACTTCAAGTTGTGTATCTCCTCCTTACACTTTTCGACGTGTATCTTCCTATCGGCTATCTGAGCTTGCAAGCTTTCGTATTCTGGTTTCATGGTCTCAACTTTGGTCTTGTACTCAGTCAGCAGATCGCATTTGATTTTCAAGATATTCTGGAGCTCTTCTTTGTATCTATCCATCTCAAAGCTTTCATTTTTCAACTGCTGAATAACTTTTTCCGTCTGCACGATTGCCTGCTCCAACTCTTCGATTCTGCACTCAGCCACAACCAAATCGTTCGTCTTGATGTTGTTGGTGTTCTTGAGATGCTCGATTTCAAGTTCCAAGCCCTCAAGATTATTTTTGAGATCGTCGGTAACCGATTTGTACGAGTCCAGCTCGTCCTTGAGTTTATTGACCTCACGCTCACGCTCTTCCCTCTCGTGCATCAACCGGTTTTCGCTCTCCTGCTCTTTGACTCTTGCCAGCTTCTCCTTTTCCTGAGCTGTACTAATAGCAGAATCGCGGTCCATATCCGACTTTGACTTTTTCTCCAGCTCATTTTGTAACTGGCTAAGATCGGATTCCAAGTTGGATACGGTGCTGAGCAATTGTGTATTTTCGTGCTGCACTTCTCTAAAGCGATGTTCGAAATTGAGCTTCTCATCTTCAAGCTTTCGATTCTTCTTTTCTTGCTCCATAAAGTCTATTTGAAGCCTCTCAAGATCACTTTCCAAAGTTTTCGCCCAAACAAGGGCTCGTTTTTCCACATCAATGGACTGCTGCTTCTCTTCTGTTAGCCTTTGTTTGGATTTTTGGTAATCATGTTGGAACCTCTTCACGACTTCGGTTTGCTTCGATACAACAACGTTTAAAAACCTTTCGAAAATCTCGATAATCGTCTTCTTTGGTAGCGCTTTTACTTGATCGTCAGAAAAATTACCCAAATCCTTTATTTCTTTGATGATTCTCGACTTGGCCAAACTAATATCTTCTTGTACCACATCTATAATATTTTTTTGTCCGTTCGACTGGTTCACGAGGACTTCAAACCTTGCCAAATCTTCCTTTAACTCCTCAATTTCCTTCTCGCGAGTGTATAGAAGAGACTTACAGTCTTCGAGTTCTCTCATAAACTTCTCTTTGGCGTCTTGGTGAGAGCTGATGAGCTCGGATTTCTTATTTATCAAGCTTTCCAATCGAACTTCGATCTCCAGTTTTTCGGCTTGAATCTCTTTCTTATCCGCAGAAGCACTCTCGACTCGTTTGTACAGGCCACCCAACTCTTCCTCCAGCAGTTTGACCTTCTCTTTGAGGGTTAAAACACTTGCCTCAGCAACACTGTACTCTTTCTTCAATTTTTCGTTCTCCGATTTGAGAGGCTCGACAGCATTTTTTTCCACCAGAAATTTGTTTATTGCAGCAATAATTATTGCAGTTGATTTTTTCATGTCTTGTATTTCGCCATTAAGAGTGTCGATATTTTTTTGTAACGCTTGTACCTTTGGAACATTTTTGCAAGACGAACCCTCTGACTTTGAACGCCTATCTTTTCGATCACGAGCAACTGGAGAGTTATTATTGACCTGCAATTCCTCAAGCTCGCTGCATTCTTTGTACTGGTTAGCCAATTTGCTATGGTTTTCTTTCAATTCTTCGAATTCATTGCGTAAGTCGAGAACTTTTTCTTCAAATACTGATACATTTGAGACATCAAAACTGTTGTTTAGAGTATCATCTACCGACGTTACGTTCAAGCTCGTATTAAAATCTTCCTTTGCTCTTCTTTTCAAAGCTTCGACTTCAATACATTTTTTATCGAAATCCCTTTTAAGACTGGTAAAATCATACTGCTTTGACTTTAATTCGACTTTTAACTTTCTTCTGCTTTCGTTTGATTCTTTCAACTCAGTACACTCACTACAAGTCGTTAATTTCAATTCGATAAGCTTTTTGTTCTTGCAAGTCAATTGCTCTACTTTATTTTCCAAAAATTTAATTCTACTACTTCTTGATGAAGCGTTTTTAAGCTCATTTGTATTAGCATCTGATACTGACATATCAAAAACTGTAGAAGATTGGGAGGATTTGTTTTGCAAGAATGAAGTGGTTGTGTTGTGTTCATCGCTATCGTCTAAGACTAAGTTTGACGTTAAATAAGTGTTCTCGTTGCTTAACTGTTTCATTGTTGTCCTCATCTCTATCACTTCATTTCTTAGCCGCTCATTGTCTGCTTTGAGGACATCCAGCTCGATCTTGTCGGTTTCTCCTAGTGTCGATTGATTAGTGTAAGCTTCGAGCTGTTTCTTTAATACTTCCACAGTCATTGTCAGTTTGTCACATTCCTCTATCTGATGGGTCAACCCATTCGACAAATCAATGTTTTCGTTTTCGAGGCATTTGTTTTCTTCCCCTAGCGAATCCACTGTTACTCTGTAAACACATTGATGATCACACTCTTGTATGTTACTCTCATAAACTTTTTCAAGCTCCTTCACCCTAACCGCCAAATTGAAGTTCTCTTCATTCAGACTTCTTATTTTATCTTGAAATTGCAAGAATTCATGATTGATTTCATCGTCCTGAAAAATGGGCGTTCTAGATCGTATCGCTTCATATTGTTCAGTAGTAATTTGCAGGTCACGTTGAAGAGACACTTTTTCTTGAGTTATTTTCTCAAGCTGAGCATTGAGCGTGTCAATTTGTTTCTGAAAATCATTAACTATTTTAATATTATTGTCTTTTTCCTTTTTCAATAAACTTGACATGTCCTCATTATCTTTCGAAAGAACTTGGTACAATTCAACACAAGCTTGCTTTGAATAAGAAATAAAATCTTCGATATCTTTAGTGCAAGGTTCAATTGTCGCTTGGTCTGGAGAAGAAGATTCACCAACTCCAGATTGAATAACTTCAGCTTTCTCTATATCTTTAGTGCAAGGTTCAATTATCGCTTGGTCTGGAGAAGAAGATTCACTAACTCCAGATTGAATAACTTCAGCTTTCTCTACATCTTTAATGTCTTTGGCGGATTCTGTTAGACTATCATCTAGTTTTTGATCGGTTTCTTTTTTACCTGTTAACCCGTCGATACGCTCTGTCATATTGCTAACATCAAATCTTTCCGACATAGAGTTACTATCTAACACAACGGTCTCATTATCCTCCATGTCATCAAAATAAGTCTGATTGGCAAAAATACTACTTGATTCCAACTCTGATTTGTTACTCGATTTTGTATCATTGGTGGGCACAACAGGTGTGCTTGAAATTACAGAAGCAGACATTGGTTCTTTAAATTCTACCTTAACACTTTCGGGCTTGACAAAATCATTTATTTTTATCAATTTTGAATCGATCTCCTCTTTTACAGTCACATTTATTAGGCACTCTTTAATTTCTGACTCTGAAGCCTTTACAGAATCACATGTAGGATCTATCGATGTCAGTAAACTTGATTTAATTGGGAGAGTTGATGTCAATTTATTAAATTCTGGATCCAAAGCTTGAATACGCTCTCGCAGATAATCATTATCAGCCCTTAGGTTATCAATAACAGTTTGAAGATTCACGATTTCATTGTCGAACTCTTGTTTCAAATCAGTAGGAAGAGCGAAATCAAGTTTTGCTATCAACTCATCTCTTTCCAACAAAATTTCGTTATATTTTATTTCCAACTCTTGAACTTTGCTGTCGAATTCTACGATGCTGTTTCTTAACTCCGAGTTTAAAGATTTTAACTCCTCGATTTCTTTAATATTTCCCGTCACCTCTGCCTCGAATTTCTCGCTTTTCTTTTTCAAATCATCGGCGTCCTGCGTCAAGATCTCGATTTCCTCTTGATAAGTTTTTATCTGTTGGCGCATTTCTACCTCATCACTCTCTTTCTCATCATCTGCTGTCGCTTTTTCCTTTTGAGTCAACTGAGATGTCTGGTATTCCATAATTGCATCGTCCAAACGTTGTTTTAACTGTTCGATCTCCTTTTTCATTTTTTGTTCCACTTCTACGTAGTTTTCAATTTCAAGAGATTTTTCTGCAATTATTTTATGTAGTCTATCAGTTTCATGAGCTTTATTATCAACTACATCGGTTTCAATGTTATCATTTGATACTTGGCCATTTATCACACTTTCTAACCGGTGTTTCAATTCTTCAATCTCTTTCCTTTTTTCTTTGTCACTCTGAAGAAGCTCCTCAACTTCACGCAATTTTTCTTCAAGAGTATGAGATACCTTAGAGATTTGCCCATCCTTTTCTTGAATCAATCTCACATAATGTGTTTCATGGGTAGACTGGGCTTCAATTAGACTTTTCTCAGATACCTGGTTATCTTGTCCTGCACTATCTAAGCTTTCTTGCAATCTTGATATTTTATTTTTTAATTCTTCCTCTACTTGTTTACATTTTTCGATTTCGAGAATTTTTTCTTGGATGTCTTCTTCAAGTTTGGCTATTTCGTCATCTTTTTCATGAATAACTTCAGTTTGAACAGCTTCATCACTGTATTTTTCAACAGTACTTTTTTCATGCTCTTTTTGCATTTTTTCTATATCCTCCAATAAGTATTGTAGACGGGCAATTTCTTGTTTCGATTCTTTTTCTGATTCCTGGTATTTTCTTATTTCAGTCGTTTTTAATTCAATCGTTTCTAGTAATTCAGATATTTCGTTATTATTATTACCAGGAATATCGGCTGCTTCACATTGTTCATTTTTTTTTATCTCAAATAAATTATTCAATTGAAGTTTCAAGCTTTGAATTTCATTTATTTTTTCTTCTTCAGATTGTTTCAATTTAGCAATTTCAATAATTTTTTCTTCAATGGTACCTTCTAGCGCGGTAACTTTTATACTCTTTTCCGACTTATCAAAAATCAATTCATCTTTGTCAAATTTGGACTTTTCTCGGTCGACTACTGTATCTTGGTTATTTGTTAACAACGACGACGATTTGATTCCTTCAATGTTTTCGCTTATTTCTTTCTTGAGCTCTTCAAGGCGAGCGATTTCTGATGACTTTTGCATAATGACTAGTGATAATTTTGAAATTTCTTCTTGCTGTTGTTTTAATATTAAATGACTATATTTGTTACCCGCAGCACTTTCCAAACAGCTTTGTTCAGATGAATCGTTATCAAGTTTATTCAAGTGCAATTCTTGAGTATCATTAGAAACTTGATTCGAAACTGACTCTGTTTGACACTCAACCGAGTTTATGCGTTTTGTAAATGCATCTAAAGTTTGTTGCAAGCGGTCATTTTCCAGTTTCATTTTTTCTTCCAACTTTCTGTATTTTGATATTTCAATCCACTCTTGTTTCTTATCCATTTCAACTTCTGTGTCAGAACCTTTATTTGAAAATTCAACCAAATCCGACTCTACTGGCATGTTTGACTCATTTTCTTTTTCCAGGAAATCCTCATTGGTACTTACGAGAGTTGATTTTTCAAACACATTGTTAACCCTTTCCAGCTCTACAACTCTATCTTTGATCTGATTCAACTCTTGATTTTTTTGCATTAACTTTGCCATAAGACAGTCTGTATCATTTTTCAAACTATTAACCAGATCACTGTTATTTTTCAATTTAGTTGATTCACCAAGAAGTTTACTCTTTAATTCCGTATTCTCTTTGAACAAAAGTTCGTTTTGTAACTGAGCACTCTCTAGTTTATTAACACAATCATTATAATCATTAGTCAACTGTTCCTCCAGTGGAGTTAAAGCTTTTGTTGTACCGTTCTGCTGACTGTTTGATTTTTTAAGTATCTCCCAGAGTGGATTGAGATCACTAAATGTATTATTAGAATATCCTTTTTCTTCTTCACTGACCATGGATTTCCATAGTTCCAATACATCAGGTACTTTTAAACACAACTCGTTAATGCAGTTCATTGAAACAGTCAATTTTTCTTCAATTTGTCTCTGATATCTATTTGACATTTCTAATGCTTGCGTCAAATCATCTATTCGATTCGGTTCATTCAGTATTTCATCATCAGGTAAATCGAAATTTAATCTTTCAGCTCGTAATATTTGCTTTTCTATAGTAGTAAATTGTCTCAGTTCTCTGAATTCTTCTGTCAAATAACTTATTCTTTCTCTCAGAACAGCTTTTGGTGTACCAGGAGATTCCTGATTTTGATCTGCAAAATGAATGCATTGATTTATATAAAAGCGTTCAAGAAATTGATTGAAATACATATTAAAAAATTAATGAAAAAAATTAGATATACCATTATTAAAACCGTGTTTACGTTTTTCAGGTGTCGATGCATCGCTGCAACTGCTTCCATTATTGAAATAATTTATTTCTACTTCATCTTCAAATTTGACACGATTTTTTCCAGTCTTTGGTGCTTTTCCACTACCTACTTTCTCCTCTGGGTAAAACGTAGTATCTGATAGTTCTTCGCGTTCCTTTGATACTTTAATCAATTCTAATTCAAAATCTGTGAATTCAGTCTCAAAAGATTCTTCATTTAAATTGACTGTCTGAATTATACTTTTTCTTTTGTTAACATTTTTACAAATATTTTCATTGTCACTTGATGAATTATCACTAGTGCAAGATGTTTCTGTTATGGTGGGCAAATTTCCGAAACCTAAACTAAGTCTAGAATTTGGTCCAACGTTACCACCAGCCCAAGTTCTCCGTCTTAGAGACCTGGGAATTTGGGACCAATTGTCGTTCCTTGTGACAGTACCAGTGGACACGATAGAATTCTTTAGCAATTCAATCCTCTCTTCCAACATAAAATTTATCCTGTCTTTTTCTTTCAATATGTGTTCCTTTTCTTGCAATTTTGACTCTATTTCCGCAAATCCTTTCTCGTGTTTCAGTCTGTCCAGTTCTTCATTTAACTTTGAAATCTGTCTTTTGTAACGCTTCAGCAACGCAGCATCCGACATAACTTCATTCAACTGTGGCTTATTCTTTACACTTTTTGCTCTAGACGCAAAACCTAAAGTGCACAAAGTTTCTTCGAACGCGGCTGGCGTTACTGCGCAAATAATAGTCGTCATTGCATTACCTCCCAAAGAAGCTTGTAGTAGCCTTGTCAATTTGCTGTCTCTGAAATTCACGTACTTTGGGTTGTCCGAGGATTCGCTGAGTTGTTTGATCACAAGTCCAAGAGTTGATAATGACATATTAATGTGAGTACCCTCTTTGAATCTCTCGCCAGTGGCGTGTGTCTGATTCGCACGCTCGGAACCAGCAAGATCTACCAAATTTAGCTGAGATACTTGAATGGCTCCATCCGAATCACTGCACTGATCCCTACTCTCGATAGTTATCCTAAAGTATGATAAAAAGAAACAATTATCATTCGTGAATATGCAGGCTACAAAACTGACGTACTTGCATGGATAAAAGGAATAAAAAAAAAAAACAAAAAAAAAATGATAACCTGAATATGGTGTGACTCCTGCTGCTCCTTTCGTTCATGTTTGTCTCGCCGATCCTGCGGTTCTTGTCGCCCTTCTTCATGATGGACATAATGAGATCCGGACTGCTGGCGATCTCCTCTTTGGACTTGAGCACCTGGACCAGGCCGTTGTTGTCCTCCCTGAGTTTGAGATCCATACCGCTGGTGTCGAGCAGATCGTTGACCTTCTCGTTGTAGATCTCGAGGTAGGAGACTCTAAGGAGGAACTCCCTGCCACAGGTCTCGGTGATTGCGTCGAACATCCTCTCGATGGCCAAAGGAGTGACCCCGGGCTCGTCAGGCGTGCCGAGCATCGTGTGGGTCTTCCCGGAGCTGGTTTGTCCGTACGCGAAGACCGTGCCGTTGAAGCCCCTGACCGCGGCATCGACGATCGGCCTGACGACCGTCTCGAAGGCATCGCTGTTCGTCTTGTGCGGGTCGAATATGTGATCTGCACGGGGGATAGACAGAGAGGGACAACAACCAGCCGATAAGAGATGTATTATTTTGGAGATAAACTTACAATAGGCAAGCACTCACCGAACTGAAAGCTACAGTCCCCGCGCTTGATCTCCGGATCCACGGGCGCGATGACCTTGTCGACGACGGTCCACTGGCTCTTCAGATTGTCGTCCAGCTCCCGCTTGATGAGCGGACGCACCTTGATCGCCACCTGTATGCTGTCCTGCATGCTGGACTCGAGTCGAGTCTGCAGGTCTCGTATCTTGTTCTCCCAGTACGCGTGGCGCGTGGCCACTGGCCGTGGCTCCCGGGCGTGCACTTTGTTTACGACGCACACGCGAGACAATCACATTTTACTCGTTAACGATTTCGCCCGGGGGAGCCGAGCGAACGCTAGCGCACGAGGAAATAAGTATACGCGAGTGTAACGCGATAGGGGGGCACTGAAACCCGACGACGACGACGACGACGACGACGACGACAAGCGTTCCGCTCCACAGGACACTATAATCAGGATATAAGTATATCGCGGCCCAGGGGATAAGCTAGTACTCTAGTTACGCTCTCCCCGCGCCTTTGTTATTGTATACGCTCTCCCACCGGATTTTTTAACCCTCTTCCGCACTATTACCGTTATAGTTTTGAATCCCGCACTCACTGCAGGGATTGGCTGCAGGGGTCTCCTCTAGCAGACTAGCAGATGGTTGTTAGAGAGGGCGCTACGGACGAGAATTGTTAAACTTATTCACTTATTCTTATATTTAAAATGCATACTTAAAAGTTCTTAATGCAACGAAAATGCAGACTCACTTGACTTTTCAGCCGTTTCACAATCTCTGGTTTCACTGTAGAAAAATCGGTCGATATTTCTCTCGATTAACAAACAAGTACGGTAGGTATAATCCAAATTTCCGAAACTCTATAAAAAAATTCTGATCGTTTCGTTTATCTATTATCAGCCTTCGTTCTGTGCTCTCTAATGGTTATTCATTTAGCGGTTTATTTTTGGCTCACAGCCGGCTCGTAAAAGTTAAGGAGTCAAGCCGCCGCGCCGATAAGCTTTAATCTAATCAAAGCTGTGTCGCTATTTTCACACGAAAAAATATCACCTATTTCTCTGGCCCCAACAGACTAAACCAACTGCATTGGAACCGTCACCTGAACTTTTTTGTTTATGGCAACAGAGAGACACTTCAAGTGTCATGCTAATAAATTACAAATAATATAATATGAAGCGAGGTAATGAGGATAAATCAACGTAAGGCTACATACTTTTATTGACAATATGTTAAATACAGTAAATCACCGATCAGTATGTCACGATTTATTTTTTGAAATTTTGTTTCCTCGGTACAGCTGTACTTATAGTTATAAAAAACACTTGGTCATTGATATTGCAAACTTTTTTTTACATGTTAACAGATCACATGTAACATCTAATAGAAAATTTTAAAAAAATTATTACCTACGTGTAATCAAGAGTCAAAAATAAGCGCGATACAAAAAAAAAAAGTAATATAATTTGACTTATTATTCTTTACATCAATACAGTTATGTCTATGAAGAAGATAGTCTCCCGTCATAAATTATCACATAGGTGTGAAAGTAATAAATTAAATTTAATCAGCGATGTACGAAAGCGATGAGGACCGCAAAAATATGAATTAATTATTAATAAAACACATATGTTGACAACACAATGTAGGAATAGTGTGACAGTCGACGCGTGTTGGATCACAGCTGCGGACAAAAGGCGTCGACGGCTTACACATACTTCTTGCGTTAATATTTTGTACATACATTGTCAAAAAACAGTAGGATTCAACAAATCAACCGATTGTTTCGATTCAGTCGAAAAATTCTGCATAATGCATGTCTTTTGTGACATAACTTTGTTATACATCATTAGACATTTTCAAACTGCACGATTTGAAAAAGGCAGTAGCGAAGTTAACTTTGAAAATGCACGTTTACTCTATATCAATGCAGTTGAAATACTAGTCATGTCCATGGAATTTTCCATTGAATTTACTTAGATAAGCGTTTAAATGTATCGCATGAAAACTAGTTTGGCGGGTAGAAAAATCTAGTATAAACGGTAAAAATATTTATTCCGCAGGAGCGATCCAACACAACTACATATCAATATACGAGATTAATCCTGGTATTCCTCTGTTTTGTGTGCCTTTTTCATCCAAATGTTTTTCTCCTTAGTTACGTGCTTAAGCGTGACGACTTTATGAACGCTACGAATTATATTTTTATAAATTTAGGTACTAACTTAAAACTAAAGCGTGAGCAACAAAGATATTTCGCAGGCTTCTTTATAGACGGTAATCTTCTAGCTGCTGCAGCGCCTTGTACGAGTTTGCATCTTATTATAATTTAATCTGCATTATCTGCATCCTTTGTTTTCTCATTTGTCTAGGCTGATCTTTGTTGTTCCTTGTTAGCATCAATTTTCATCTCTTTATTTTATCCTATGCACAAATAAATTTATATGCGATGAATACCAAAATATAACATATAAATCAATATGTACATATATGATGTCAATCGTACTTGGTTACTCTCCACAATATATTACATTTGATTCACATTTCACATGAAACATACATATAATTAATACGCTTTTTAATATCGCATACTCAACTATGTTGCATACGAGAATAATCTGTACACACAAGATTTACGTTTATATGCTTTCAACTTATAAAATAAAATAATTTCTTATCTAAACAATTTTTTCTGAATCTCTGATGACTGAGAAAAAATCATCGACATGTAATTTCAAATCACGCTAAAATTATTCACAAAAGACGTTTTTTTTATGGAAAACTAAGTTTAAAAATACCATAAAAACTCTACATAAGTCTAATCAATGAATGCAATACTTTTTTCCTCGAGCCAGTTCGCGAATATTAAAAATTGTCATGTTAAAAAAAATTAATGGCATGAACAACGAAATAGTTTACGAATGAGTTTTGCCATTGAAGTACTTAAGTATGTGGTCAAAACGCGGTGAATGGTTAAAACAACCATTGGAGAAAGTTATTAGTAGATTGGTCGCTAATAATATATAAGCCGACAAATTTATCAACAACTTCTAAAATCTTCAAAAAATGTTTAAAGAAGTCAGACAAAGAATAAAACCTCGTGGCGCTATCAAAGACCTTTTTATCCTTTCCTTTTTTTTTTTCCAATTTGATCCGACAGTCTCATATATTTTTCAGACTTAAACACTTGTTCTTTCTATTGGAAAGAGTCGATCAACGAGCATCACTTGAGCCACCTAATCTTCCCTCGCGTAGGCCGGTGAGAAATCTTTTTTTATCCAGAGGTTGCAGTTTTCATAGTCGGCTTGCGCGTTGACGTCCTGATCGATAGTAAGAATCTTGTTGGCGCTGTTTGCCTGCGGAATCTCTTTATTCGCGACAAAGTGGAAAAAGAGCGCCTGAATCGCCTGCAAATGCCTTTTCTGCTCAGGCGTCACGTTGGGGAAGAAACCAAGAATGGATCCCGCGTCGCTGTCCACCGTGAGATTCACGTGGTTCGTGAAGTTGGAGACGTAAAAAGGAATGTCGATACTTGACTTTGCGAGTACCATTAGCGGGCAAACGACGCGCACGTCCGATATCATCATGTGCAGTAACTCCTTTGGTGTTTTCTTCAATGTCGAGTTGTCAAAGTATGTCCTGTAAATAGAACATTTCATTGATAAATATCACACGATACTGTTTATTTTTTGACGACGAAAAAAAATATGGTATTAGAAAATCGTTAAAAACTCACTGCATGGCTTCGTCGACAACTCCTTTTTCACCAAACAGGGACTTTGTGATGAATTGTCTGACTTGTTCCTTGGTCAAATCAGGGCTCTTCCTGACAGACTCTGGCAGTCTTCCGGAATAGGCAGTGGTGCCCATGACAATTTTAATCGGCAGAGTGTTCTGCTTGAGTACGTCGGCAATGTGCTGCCTAATGATGATGCCATCCTTGACGAGCCACTTGTGCTTTTTGGAGTTGACCTCCTTGGCTTCGGGCAGGCCATCGTTGACCGCGTACCACGCGGGCGGTACGCTGTTCATGATGTCCACGTCCCTCTTGTCTCTCAAGCAGCCGGCGGTGGTGCACTTGATGCGATTGAGGAACTCTTGGCTCAGTTTCTCGGAATCATCGAGGTCTTCGGTAGGGAATATACCGCTGCCGCTGGAAATCCAGGCTTGGGAGAAGAGACCCTCGGCACTAGGAGCGCCAAGCAGGGCGGTGACGAGGGTGCCACCGGCCCGGTGTCCCCATACGGTCACAAGGTCCCTTCTGCCCCCAAAGAAGTGGATGTTCAGATTGACCCACTGAAGGACGCTGATGATGTCCGAGAGGCCGTAATTGCCGGAGCTCGGTCTGCGGGACGCAACGGAGAGCGGCTTTGCCGCGAGGAAGCCGAACACGTCCAGACTGTAATTTTTACACGTTACACGTAAGCGTTGAATATAATGAAAGAGAATGAGCAGTTGGAGAAGGACGACTCACCGGAAGTTGGGCCTGACGAAGACGACCTCTTTGACGTGGGCGAGCTTGCCGGAGGGCAGCATGATGCCCGGCGAGGGCCCGCTGAGGGTGTCGGCGCCGATGAGTACGACGACGGGCATCGGGTTCTCAAACCTGACCTCGGGCGTGAAGACGTCCAGGTAGAGGCAGTCCTCGCTGCCGTAGATGCCGTTGTTGGTGCGGTTGCGCTGCCAGCATACGTTGGAGACGTTGTGGGCGAGATAGGTGCCGTTCCAGCAGTTCTCGAGACTGTACATCAGCTCGGAGTGCTTCCAGCGGCGCTCACCCAGCGGGGCAACGGCGTACGGTATGCCGCGGAAGACGTGGGCGTCCTCCTCGACGAGACCTTCGACCAAACCGCATGACGTCTGACTTCTGACCTTGCCGTCGCGAACCGGCGATGGTGGCACGCGCCGCGGTCCAGCGCAGGCGATAGTTATTATGATCACAAAGGCCAAGAGGATCACCAGTGCTGCGGCTGGAAAGGGTTCGAAGCAGATTAGTCAGATATCTCGGTGTTCTATGATGAACGGGGACGAGCGACAATGTTGCTTGTGCGCGTGATCGGTAAATGATAGGGAGACATTAGCAGTCAGCTTACCGCAGTAGGAGAGGTTTCGCCTGATGGCCTGGATAATGGTGACGTAGTAGAGCGGCTTGGTCGGCGCGTCGCCAGATTCGGGGTCTAGGTGGACAGAATCCATTGCGTCTTCCTCAGTTGCCGCATTATTTTTCTCCTGCGCCGTGTCGTCCAGCGTCTCGACGCTGGCCAGACCGGCAGCTCCGGTCGTTACCAATTCGGAGTCGGCCTCCTGCGTTAGGCAATAATATTGTACTTATTAGAAATACACTCACTGTCTACGTGAACATTAATAATAGTAACAGACAGCAAATTGATCAATCGCGGCAGTGACACTTCGCGCAAACGGTTTCCGCATAAGCGGAGCTTTTCGATTCCCAGTATGCTAACTCTGTTGGATTTTGTACAACGACATTTTCGATCGCTTGCGAGGAAAATATTTTATTACAACGGTGTTGCTGTGCCCTGATAACAGTACAATATGCAAGTGAAAAATTGTCCATTTCTTCCATCCCCGTTTGGGCACAGCAGAGCCTTTGACGATACTCGCAATTCCGCGAGTCGAAGTTTGAATCAACGTGCACACCTATAGCGTGTAGGGTATACTTGTATAAGAAATTACGTAACGAGAGGGAGGAAGAACTGGAGGCAAACGAGAAGAAGCAGCGCGAAACGTCGGTTACAGCGAGAGTGTATTATAATACTGTACGGTGCTTCTCTCCGCCGCTTCCGGCCCAATATACAGCACACACCGACAAACACACATGCACCTGGGGGGC
>JAPYYV010005297.1:0-17028 GCA_030522625.1 Copidosoma aretas | reverse complement strand
CGTCTGCTAGAATGTACTATACGATAGTATAGTTCTCTAGCCATAGCAGCGCCATCGGGCGGTGAGGCTAAGTACTTATCGGACCACCCTCGTATTTATCCTATGTATGCTATCCCGAGACCCAATAGACTACTCTGCTTACATTCTGAATAACTCAAAAAATTATTTATCAACAAAAATTGTTGGTTAGAGAGACTATTTTTTTATTTGTTTATCTTTGCTTTGATTTCATCTTCTTTGAATTACGTAATGAGCTAAAGCGTACGGATTTCAAGTAACCATCTGTTTCAACAGCTGTATCACTAACAGCCAGGCTTTTTATTTCCTGCCTCAGTACAGCAATGTTGGCTATTTTTGATGTAGTAGAACATTGCATTGAAACACTTGTTTTCGTTTTGACAAATTTGGACCTTCATTGCCCTGAAATCTAATTTGTTCTCTCCCTTGTCAAAAGCATGTGCTATCCAGCAAATCTTGTCTATGTACATCATGATCGAATGTATAATACACCTATATAGTAAGTACAAAACACAAAAATATATTGCTAATCATATTTCGTATGAACAAACATGGTTTTCGTTTGGGAGATCTTAGCCTATCACTGCTCAGGTATAGTTTGCTTGACTTCAGCACAGTCATGGTTTGCACACACTGGGGTTTTTTTTTATCATGTGCATTAATAGGTTGCTCTGCCCGATTCCTGCAATAGGGTGTTATTAGGGTATAATGTAGGGTATTATTCTATGTACTTTATTCCGAAACCCAATATACTTTTTTTCTTACACTCTTAGTAAATAAATTATCTGTTAATGGACAGTGTAGGCGGGCGAGTCTATTCAGGTATTTGGTTGTAAGTGTTGAAGTTATATTTTATTTTTATTTCGTAACGATCGAGCGTACGGGTGTTACGTCATCTGTTTCATCAGTTGTATTACTAGGAGTCACGTTTTATTGTTGTGCCTCTGTCTATTAGCTAAATAAGATGTGCGGGCTATACAGAAAATCCCAAGGGGCTGTAAAGAAGCGGCTTTAGCTTCAATCGGTTGTTTTGGGCAATATTCGATACGATGTTGGGGAATTGGAAAAAAGGATTTGTCTGTCATCGGAATAATGCGTCTGTTTTCGGGGGACTTCGGCGAGAATGTGTCTTTCGGGTGACGTCGGCCATCTTCGGCTATGTTTAAAATGCGGGGGCGGGGGAGTAGAGGGGGAAGGAATATATTAGACTGAAATAAATTTTAAGTCGTTGCGGATTGTTAGGTAAGTAAGGGATAACCTATCGAAAAGATGGGGCACGGGGTTGCGTGGAAGGAAGTTTGAGGGCTACGGTCAAAATGAGGGAGGGGGCAGTGGGGGACTGTAGGGGGGAGAATAAGAAAGAGCGGGGTGCATGGATGCAAGAGGGGGTGCTTGGTAGGTCACACATACTATAGAAAATCTTTTAAAATTAGCTTATTTTGACCTTAGGGGGGGGGGGGGGGGGGGGGGGCTGTTACTGACGATCGATACGAATTGACTGTATAATACAGGAAGATGTATATACATATAATATAGAATTATTATCTTGGTAGTTGAGCTAATTTTCTTCTTCCCTCATGTTATTTTACTGTACATTTGTTAATATAATGATAATCTTAAAACATGTAGAAGGGAGAAATCAAAATGGCACTAAATTACTTATTCACATGCATGAACTTATAATAAAGTTGTGCGTACGTGTGTGTGAGCATTGTAGAATAGGTAATCAGGTTATGGGGGAACTGAGGATGAGGTAAGAGGGATTTGGAGGGGGAGCTGTTGGGAGCCAGGGGGTGCTAAAAGGGAGTGATGGGCAGCAGAGGAGAGGTAACCCAAAAAAAAATTTGGTTAAAAGTCACGTAAAAATAAACGAATAACTACGTAATTTAAGGGGGAGCAGCGACAAATAGGGTGGTGCTAAGGGGTGGCGGGGTAGAGGGGGAACTTGGGGGCTAGGACTAAGTCTTGTTCATACAACTATATGATATAGGAAGATATATACATACTTGTGGGGCTTCGCTCCCTGCGCGCTCCGTGCGCCAACCCACATATTTCAATATTATTATTCGCATGTCTAAATCATAAATACAAAAGTTTATCTTTTAATACACATGTATGCGTAAAATCGTAGATAACTAAAGCGATCTCATACAAATTCGCTAATAATACGAACGAACATAGTCAATGTGTGAAATGAGTTTACTGATTAATCAAGTAATTGTTAATAATTTAATACTGATAATGACTTTAATGAGTAATTATGGTTTATATTGATACATATGTATATGTGTACAATATTTACGCAATCATTATTATTACCGAAAGAGTTATGAGTCTTTTTCTATTATTTTTGATCATTTTAGAATCAATTATAAATATTAGTTTATAATAAGATTTCATTCTAAAATTCTTTCTTTACATTTTAAATTATCAATTTATCATATCATTTTTTCATTTCCTATATAGAGTTTTATATACTTTAACATTTCGTTTTTGTTTCATAACTATTACAAATTCTTATTCTCTTGTATTAGTACTGATAATATTTTTAATAGGGTAACTTATGTAATTCATTAAACATACAACAACATGTTACAATTTCTTTGTACATTTACATAATATTATAATTTATAACGCATAACATATTTTAGAAGTTTTAATCTTCACTGTTGTGCGTTATTTACCTGCATGAATATCTTATATTTATACATTATTCATCTCCTGCCTGCATATCTCCCCATTATCTTTTTAATCCTATATTTCTGGTAAATATTATTTTATTTATTGCTTTTTTTCCTCTTTACATAGCTATGTGTCCTTTAGATATTTTTATTTTCATTCCAGATCATACAGTCCATCATTAACGAACTTCTGAATTCACCTATTTGTTTTTCTTTTTGCTTCATATTTCTCTTTCTGCTTTTTTATTTATTTTTTTTATTTTACGGATGATAGAGTTGTGAATTACCATATATTTTTGTTCTTCTGTTTTATGATAGTCTTTTTTTTCTTTGTAAAATTATCATTTATTTTATCAAGTTTATTTTTCTTTTCAGCTTTTTTTATACATCTTATCGTTTTCCAATCCTCTACTTTCTCATTTACTATAATTTTATTTCCTATTTCGTTCTACTTTTATTCATTATTTCTGTTGATTCTTTGGTTAGTTATAATTAAGGCCACCGGCTCTTGTCCATTTTTGATATGTGCAAATAGTAAATTTATTTCCTTTTTCTTATGCCTATTTCTAGACTAACCCTTCCCACCCCTATGTGTCATCTATATCCTGGTATGTTTGCATCTAAACCTTACATGATATTTGTACATCTAAATCTAATTTTTTCCCTTTTTTTTTATTTTTATTTTCAAATCCATGCCTACGTTGCTTGCCTCAAACTTCCGTATAAAGGCGCATCCAGCGAGATTGGGCTGCCTGGCGCGTGCGGCGCATTTTACGCTTAAGCACACTGTGTTTAACCTGCTCGTACTTAGAATTTCAATTTACATTCACATATCATTATAATTTATAACGCACAACATATTTTCGAACTTTTTATCTCCACTGTTGTGCGTTATAAACCTTCATATATATCTTATATTTTCACATAAATCATCTTCCGCCTGCATATCTCTCCATTATCTCTTAATCTTATATTTCTGCCCGATATTATTTTTTTTTTTTTTTTTCCTCTTGACATAACAATGTGTGCTTTGTACTTCTTTTTTTTTTATTTCAGATCCTACAGTATATCACTTACAAATTTTTTAATTTACCTTTATCTTTTTTTTGTTGCTTTTTTTCCCCTCTATGCTTATTTCTTGTTTTTTTTTACATTTTACGGATGATAGAGATGTCAATTACCATATAGTTTTTCTGTATTTTCTGATCAACAAAACTCTTCCTTTCCTTTGTAAAATTATCTTTAATTTTATCAAGTTTATTTTCCTTTGTAGCTCTTTTTATAAATCCTATCATTGTCCTATTCTTTACTTTCTCTCATACTATAACTTCTTTGCCTATTTGGTATTATTTTTATTGATGAAGTTCGTTAATTCTTCGATCAGCCATAAATAAGGCCACCTGCTCTTGTCTATTTTTGTTATGTGCAAAAGTTAATTTTTTTCCGTTTTATACTGCGTATTTCTAGGTTAACCCTTCCCGCCTACATTTGTCATATATATCCTTGTATGTTTACATTCAAAACCAACACGATATTTGTAAATCTAAATATATTTTTACTCTTTTTCTTTTCTTTTTTATTCCCAAATCCATGCCTTCCTTGCTGCCTCCAGCTTCCGTATAGGGGCACAGCCAGTGAGATCGTGCTACATCGCGCGTGCAGCTTATTTTTTGCTCAAGCACACTGTATTTAACTCGCTTGTACGGACTGACAAAAATCTAAAAAAATGATAATGAAATGAAAAGCAATAGATTTTGACCTGCTCTTTATGATAGTGCTACTATTTTTTGCTTAAGAACCTTTTTTCGTGTTGAAATGTGTCTTTGTATTTTTTATCGTTTCTTTAAAATTTGCCACAGTATTGAAAAATAAAATTTACACGATTTAAAAAAGCAACACTTGGACCATACGGACACAAATTTTTAGAGTAAGAAATGCGTAAAAGACAAGCAAATAAAGACGTTGACATTGGGTCGGCCACGCTTGATAGCCAATTATATAGTTATAGTACAAATTGTAGAGTTACTGATAACTACTAGACATTCATCAAAACATTGCTTAATTTATGAATAAGTAGAAGTCATAAACTTTACTTGATCCGCTAGATAGTTCACAAACAATAGAATTCGCAACTTAAAAAACATTAAGGTTTCAATTCGTTCCAAAATTTCTTGCGGGATCGTACATTACCGTATTTGATTTTACGTACTAGCGAACCCTCTGAACAAATAAGATCTTTTTTATTTTAGTCAATACTATGTAAAATCATCAAATTTAAAGACCGAGTTTTCCAATGGAAGACCTGGACGACAATGTACAGAAGGTTTTTTCAAACATCACCTAGAACTCACAGTAAGGATGTAAGATAATGGTTTTTAGGAGTCCGGTCGTTTTTAGAAAATAAAAGCTTGCTCACCCGCAAACCTTTTTAAGCCTTTAATTGTGATGTGACAAGTGTAAAGTTGTGTCGAAAAGCCACAAAAGTCATTACCACAGTGAGACTAAAAATAGTGTCTAAGTCAGTTAATCGTGACAAGAAAGTAGAACTTCACTACTATGTTTATGCATAACGCTGAGGGCACTCGTGCGCTTTCTATGATAATGTACAAATATAAAGGTGCTATTTAAGAGAAAGTCTTTATCAATTGTCCACGGGATTGAGGGTTGGGAGACCTTGAAAGTGGTTGGCAGACCACTGAGACTTCTTATGAATGCATACCAAATGTATTTTATCCTTGGGCATTTGTAAATGAGCTTGAGTTACACATAGTGATTCACTTGGATGGTCTTTTATCCTATGCTTCTATACTACTGATAAGATTCTGTAGAAATCACAATATTGAGATTATTAAGTTGTTTCTTCACTTAACCCACATATCCCAACCGTTAGATTGGTTTTTCCTTGCACCTTTCAAAGGTAACTAAGAAAATTGTCCGAATGTTTTTAAAGTGACACTTAAGAATCTTAAAGATGAAGCTTTAATTGTTCGAAGTGGCTTTAAGTGCACTAAATTATAGCTTTTTAACGAAAATGCTATGGATTATGATATATTTAGAAAAAAACACATAAGAAAGCCATATCAACACCAGAAATATCTCTCCATCAAGAAGGTAGTGGATTTTTGGAAGAATTTGTAAGATCTCTCGACAAACAATTACAAAACGATTTTAAAGTATCTGAGTCAAATAGAATATGGAAGGGTGATAAGAAGTCCGAAGGCTTGTTTAAGTGTTGCATGAGACTAAAAGGAAATGTAAATGTAAATTCGAAGATGATAGAGAAAGATGATGAAGAATTAGCTTTTACGCAGTCAGAAGAAACTCTTGGTACCTAAATGAAATCATAAGATAGTAGAACAACAGTGGTTACATTAAATTTATTAATAAATTTTTTTTATTTATACATTTTTTTTGGGTGAAAGAATCAACTACTGTGCTTTAATCGTATTAACACTTTTTAACAAATATTCATTTATTTTTTATTTTTTTTTGTTTATTTGTTTGATGGGAACAGTTTGATTTTTATCTTACACTGTGATGAACTTTTTTTGTGACAAAATTTTTAGCTAGAATTTAATTTTTTTGACTTACTTACTCTTAAAAAACTTGAAAAATTTTCGAAATATAATTATGTCTAATTTTTTCGCAAAAATGAGAGTTTAAGATATTTTTTTTTTGCAATTTTCCAACTAATAAATCTTTGAGTATGGCGGTAGTTCTCATTGACCAAGAAATTTCACTTGCACCGGTGCGGTGACAGAAAGATCACACATTGTTTGTTCTATAATTAGTTATAGCAAGACAATTCAGGATAAGATTAAAGATTTAGAGATGGTACAAATACCTGTCATTGATGATGATACAGTAAATAATTTGGAGTCTAAGTGGCAGTTTTCCCTTAATAAATAATGTTGAAATAAAGTATGTTGATTTTTTTGAAGCGCAAAATATCAATGTGTATCAATCGACTAGCTGGACTAATAACTTAAATGAAATCAATGAAGAATCAACTTCAAAATGTGTTAAAAGTAAATATATATTATATATTTTTATATTTTTGTTCAAAAGTTGAACTTTACTATTTTTTATATAATTATGTTTTTCGGCGAAACCTTATTGCTAAGCAATCCTACCCAATCAGTTCGTCAAGATAGGGAGGAATTATCTTCCAAGGATGAAATTAATAAAAAAATTATGAATCTTAAACAGAAACCTATTGGAAACAAAAAAGAAAATCATCAAGGTGGGTCGAAGCGTTATTTTTTCTTCTATATTTCTTGTACTCCAAAAGTATCCGATTTTCTTGCAATATTTTCATTTACTTACAGTCACTCTTAAACGTAAAAGCATCTCTGATTGTTTCTTACCACCCACCGATTATTTACCTAAAAAGAAAAGAAAATCTTAAAAAATCTAAAAAGCCTAAGATGGTAGCAGCTGCAAAGTCAAATAAGTTTTGGGACTTGTGTATACAAAAAGAAAATTAGAAAAAAACAAAAGAAATTGGAAGCACAAGGAAAGAAGATGCGTCAAGCAGAAATGGAAAAATTGTTGGATGAAAAAAAGAAGGGATTGAAAGAAGCCAAAGAAGCGAAAAAGCTATTGACGATGGATTAAAGGAATAAAAATTTGAAAGATGTAAAACATAGCCAAAGGAATCTTAATTATTTTGCCTATGTTTAAAATAACTGAAATGATTCATTGCATAAAAGAAATAATCTATGCTTAGTGATAAAATATTTCTAATTCACAAATACAAATTTGTGTACTTCAACATTGTAAAAATAAATAATATTTACCATACATAATTTTTTTTTAATGTTTATACGTAATTTTTTGCGGGGCCTATAATATGGACATACATTATGGGCCAGGTGGACAAAGTAATAACAGGAGGCCATAATCTGTACAAAAAATGACTCAGCGTTCTATTTTTTTAAATTTCTTCGTGAACTCTTTATTCATCATTTTAGCTGTCAGAATTTTTTCTATAGAGTCTAGCGCATCAAATGATGCCAAAATATTGATAGTTATTGTGGTTTTTTTTTTTATTGATGGATAATCAAAACGTTCTTCAGTAACTGGCCCATAATACGTACCTTTACCTTATAAGCGTGCGAAAGTATTCGGTTATTTGGTTGTAGATACTTGAGATTTATTTTATTTTTATTTCGTATTGAGCTAGAGAGTACGGTTCTGCGTTATCATTTTATAACTCTTTTTACTAACGGTCTGTTTTATTGTTCTGCATCTGTCTATACTTTAAATTAGTTGTGCGGGAAAAATAAAAAATTCTAAGTGAATGTAAAGGATTGGCTTCTGCTGCATCCGGTTGTTTTCGGCAGTATTCGACGATGTTGGAGGGCTTTCATGAGGTGGTTCTGAATTTATGAATTATTATCAGTTGAAAAATAAATTCTGCAAGCACAGAAACAAATGTAGATTAGTGTGATAAGGACAGTGAAAGTGTGCATGTAGGGGTAAATTTGGATATTACTGAAGCGTTTTTTAGCAAGACACATTTTACAGTCTATTATAAGCCTACATGAGATTATCAACTTTTTTCTTTTATTATTATAAAGCCTGTGTCATTAGGTACCATACAAAAAATATTCGATTTATTTTAATTAAGACTGCCCATGTAATACGTTCACTAGTGAATAAGCTAAATATAAACGTATTTGATAAATAACTATTTGATAAATGAATGAAATACAGCACAGCGCATTAATAGAAGTGTAAGAATAAAATTAAATAATAATTTTATAGCTGTAATATTTTGTTTGCATTACATACAAAACTTCGGGTATTTAATGAAACTTTGCATTTTAATAGAGTCACAGTGCAACAAGAAGTGTTAATTTTATTTTAAAATCTGAAAAAATATTTAGAAAAATAGTGTTCATGTCATAATATACCAACAACTAACAATTACTTTTCAATTTAAATTATAGCTGCAACTTAACATTTCGTCTTTCATATTATTTTCTCTTTTTATTTTTAATAGTGCTGTATCTTTAAGCTTCCCAATACGCAGAAAAGTTACTCTATTTATAAAAAAAGAGTTTTAAGAGTTCTAAGATGATTCTTCTTTCCTAAAATAATCGAAAAGAGTACTTATTTGCTTCTTTAAGTGTCGCGAATATCCAGAAGTGTATTAGAATTATTTTCTTCATGAAAAGCAATTGTAAAAAAGTAATTATTAAACTAACTATGCATTGAGATCGCAAAGGATTCATTACGTAAGCTTATAAGTTAAAGGAAATACTAAAAAACATTTTGATATAATTGCCCAAGGTGAGGTTCGAACCGGAGTCTTCCTCGTGAGAAGTCATCACTTTACCACTGAGCTACAGTGGATATAGATTCAAGAACTAATTCTGTTGATATGACGTTCAATTACATTGACTATACACTTTAGTTTACATTAGAATTTATCCTAATAATTTGTATTGTTTGTTGACAATTATAACGATGGATAAGTATTTTATTTTAATTATGTAACACGTTTATTAAGGCAACTTAAGTTAACGTATTAAAAAAATAGTTCATTAAGTGTTCTTTAAATGTTCTTAAAGAATTTATTGAATACAACAGTGTTACCAAATTGCAGCTCGCAAAACATTCCCACCTATACAATTTAGTTTAAATTAATTAATTAAGAACAGTTTTCGAACTCCTTTCATGCACTGTTCGAAATAAGTTTACGGGTAAACAGAAACATTGTGTTCAAAACTAAATAGCGAGACACGTTTTGTGTAAATTACATTTTACATGAATTTCATGTTCAAAAAACACAAATTTCGTGTTATTTAGTACATTGTACAAATATTTAACAAACAAACTTTGTGTGATGAATATATTAATTTTACAAAGGTACACACATATTTTTTAATTTCAACAAACGATTTGTGTTAAATAGCAACTTGCACCAAATTTTTAACTGCGTTATGTAAACTCATCAAGTTATACATCTTATGGGACTCACAAACTGATATCCTAGCATGTACCCCCCAGACCACGCTCAGCATGGTAAACTCGCATTACACGAGGAAATCATTGTGAAAATTATAGTCTTCACGGAATTCATGAGGAAACAGGCAAACATTTTTCAGAAATTCCTTAAATAAGGAGCTTGAGGATTTTCTGGGTGTTATTTTTACGATGTTGACAGACACTTTTCAAAATTTGGTTGAAGAATTGTTATTTCTTTAACAGTTATTCATAATTTAGTATTATACAAGATTATTTTTACAATATTTTATAAACCCTTTTTGTATACTATGAGTATTCTGTAAGTATTCTTTTGACCACGGAATCAGCCATCATTTGTGTGTAATATAGCATCAAACAAGGTTACTCAAAGAATACTAAAGAAATACTTTATTACTGTTCATAGGAACAGTTTCAGACTTTTTTTTGAGTTGTATCAGAATTTTATAAGAATGCTTCTATGATGGACATTCGCATATTTCTAAAGAATTCTTTCTCTCCTAATAATGTACTGGTTTATACAAAATAAAATTGTTGACAAAAAATATAAACACGAGTTCCAACTACGAGACCACGTTATAGGGTTAGGTTGACTCAATAACCTACGGAAAGGCTGGCAGTAATTGAAACATTACCTGAAATCAGTGCATAAGATCCTACAACTTGAATACTGTCTTATCATTCTTACATGTTGTTCATTTAAAATCAATTTTCATGTACATATGCGGTCATATTAAATTTCTGAGGACTTTAATAAGACACAAATTTTTTTTAACCACTTATATTGTATGCAATATTATCTATAACATAATTTACGTAAAGTGGCAGTATAATTGCAGCTGTGGTTGGAATACCCACATTTACCCTTAATTGTTTGAAAAAAAAAAAAAAAAAAATACCAATTTATACTTCGTACTGACGAAAATTACTATTCTTACACGCACTTTTTGTGCTACGCACTCGTGTCATCAATTAGCACTCGTTTTCGATATCTCCGGCCACTTATGCGAATCGATCACAACTTGTGTGGAAAATCGTCTTTCCCGCACTTGTTACGTAAATTACTATTATAATTAGCGTTTTCACGTTCGTATCATTAATAACTCATCATTGCCCAAATTATTTGGAATTTTCCAATCGCCATGCTGTAAAGATGTACAATTTTGGTAAGTTAGGTTATGTTTCTAAATCAACGTACCTTTTCTTTTGACATTGCTAACTTCTTATAAACTTTGTAAGAAGTGTTGTTTTCGACCTGGCTTTCTCTTTGAAATCCAGCAATCTTCTCTTACTTGTGAAGGTTATGATAGCATAAAACAATAACTTGTAGCACATATTAAATTATCTACAATAACTCTGACTTGTTTAACTTTGATTAAGATATTGAAAAGAGACTTAGTGACGTGTGCGTGAAAAGTACTGGTCGCTTCTTAGGTATGGGTTATTTATATGAATATATACATACCGCATACATCTATACTATATCTAGAGATATATTATGACGTGTTTACTTGTACAGTAAGAGAAGCCGTATTGAAAAATTTATTATAAGTACATTTAAAATTGCTACATTTTTGAGGAATAGTGAGACATACTCGTCTGATGACGCAAATTACAACGTTTATAGTAATTTTTATCACATTTTTTTCCTTAATTACTATACGCAGTCGCACAAAAATTATTATACAGTAGTAATAAAAATGACTATATGACTGATTCCGCACTAACTTGTCCAGATCGTGTACTGCGTTGGTACTCGAAATCCAAAACGAAATTAAATGTTACGAGGCACCACATATACATGAAATTTTGTGTTTTTACTGATGGAAAAGTCAATACGAGCATTAGAATCAGTTATCATTGAAATACTGAGGAACAAAGGGTCGAAATGTCTTTTCGTCCCCCTGTCACAAACTCGATTTTCTAACTTTCGACCCTTGATGTACTTACGTATACGTCATGGGCCCCAACTAAAGATGTGCGTCAAAAACTTTGATGTTTACTCTATGAGTTGCCACCAATATCAAAGCCACACTCCGTCAATAAGTTGTCCATCGAAGTGCATTCATTTTGTAATGAGTTTTCGTCTCGTTAAATTGACCACTACGTCATTGGCTCAGAAAAAAGAGAGAAAATATTTTTGATCTTACCAAACGGTGGACTCTTGTACTACACATCGGAGGTAAACAAACGCGAGTGATAGAGTCCGCACTGTTAAGAATGTCATGAAAATTAATGCACATTCCTCTATTTTTAACATTTAAGTATATCTATATACATACCTATATTCATAGATATACCTACTGTACAAATTTAATGTACGTGCATGGAGTTTTTTTGAAGGTTTTTTTACAGTGCGTATTCAATCAACGCTCAGTCGGCGGTTACTAAAAGCTTCTGTCTTTTCTGTCCTCCTTCGTTCCGCAACAAGTGTAGTCTTTAATAGTGCAGTCTCTACATTTCGTGTAAAAATTTTTTAGCACTAAAATTAATACGCGGGAAAGAAATCAAAACTGTGTCTACAAGCTGCACGAGATGTTCAAAGTCGAGATGTCCTCTCCGTCCCCTGTCCTGTCCGTCCCCCTTACGCCCCTTCGATTTGTAACTTGTCTCTCGTTTCGCTTCTGTGCATTGAATCTTTACCAAACTTTCATTCCAGCTCCGTTAGACTAATATATTAGACACGGGTCTTGGCGATTGATATTGGCCTTTTTTCACGAAATACATCGTAAACGATGGTTCTACTTTCAACGCTAGTAGCAAAGTAGTACACTATTTTAAGTGCTTTCAACTTGACTTGAATGAAAGCTTAAGTGGAACCCTATCAAATAAAAAAAAAATTTCTTGAATTTCGTGCAACCGATCTAAAGTTATAGCGGTTTAAAGACGAACGAACTTTTATTGAATATCCACGAAATCTCATTTTTTACAATTTTCGTGTCTCCTCTATAAGGTAGTTGTATCCGAAATTGAAATAATGATTAGATCTTAATGTAACTTTGCACATAGCTAAAATAGTGTCTCATAAGTACGCCACCACATTAATGTGAGGCAAGGGTTCTTATGAGGCAAAATATTAGTGTTTATACTTTTCATACTTTAACATGGATGCTTATGGAGAAATGCCTTTTCTGTACTTTAATCACGTATATAATGCGAGATCATGATAAACTTTTGAAGATGTTTTTTTGTGTATTACAAAAATATCCAATGATCTTATTGAATTTCACAAAATAGCTCAAGGGTATTTGTGATATAAGAAATACGTTAATAACCGTCGCAAAAACTGCTAAAGGTTATGTTTTCACATAAGTACGATAGAGATAGAAGGCATACTATACTTTCAAATCCAAGGTCAAATCTGCTTCTGACTAGCACCAAATTGAAAAAAAATTTTTTTCAATCGATAGGGCTCGATCCCAGCTTCTATTTGAGCTATGTAAGAACACTTTGACCTCAAACACAGCTTACCCAGACGTTCCAAAAGTAAACTTGTTTTTTCAAAAGTTCACTAAAATTGACCATTGTAAAATATCGTATATCTATTAAACGAAAAACGTTGTAGTGAGATCGCTTTCGGTATTTGTTGAGGATGGTATTTGCAAGACGAATACCGTAAAAAAAAATTTCTATAATCATGTTGAGTTTCAATAAGTTTTAAAGTTGATCTGGGCAAGTTAGGGCGGAATCAGCCATATCTGTAACGTAGTGGAAATAGTGATGTCATAATATTTGCTATACAGCATAATACATTGTATTGTAATCTTATCAATGTTTCTTACTTTTTAAAGTAAAATTTACTATGTCTCACAGTAAAATTTCTGAGTCTCCCGAATTGCTATTCAACATAGTAAAAATTCCTGTATCCTATAGTACCTAACATATGGCTCCTAAAGAGCCTAAATGCGATAAAGCAATTCGTAAAGATAGGATATCATAAAGATGCATGAGAGTAATACAGATATTTTATTTACAGATGCGATTCTTCACGTATCAACAACATCACAATTCATTGCTGCTATTCTAGTGAGCCCATGTAAGCCATTCTACCAACAAGCGCTTTTAGACTGCTTTCAGCAACCTTTGGCTATACTCCTGTCATCAATTCAATTACAGTTCACATAAAATGAGTTCCTTTTTTACGGCATTTTTACATTACTAATATCTTAAAGTTGATTAACCATTGTGGCTTTTTCTCCTTCTCGTTTTATAATTTGGAGAATCAGCCGTGACTTGAGCTGCACAGATGATGGGGTTGCTACATTTTATTTTCGGACGATGCCCGGTGTTAAATTAGGTTACTAAAGTTGTGTTATAGGAATTGACATGCATTTTTCTAAAAAAAACTTCGTTTATCACGTTCGGTAAAGTAGGTTCTGAAAATTATCATAACTAAAAAGTATAGAATTCGCACATTGTAGGACACTCATTGTTATTGGTGTCTTCCTGTAGAATAAAAAGAATACATTATCATAACCTTTTATGTAAAATTTTAGGAACATATTATTATGCTGGTGCCTCTCTAACATCTGGGTTTCTCTAACGTGAAAAAGCAACTACGTACGGATACGTCAAGTTGCTTTCATCCATATGTGAAACGTTGCTATGTCAATGAAAATATCAAAAAATTGTAGTTTCTTTTTTTCGTTTCTGGAACGTTTCTACATCGTGGACAAGCAACTATATATTGGTTAAGCTACTTTTGTTCTTCTTTGAAACGTTTTTGTGACATTAAAAAGCAGCCACATAAAATTAATGTTACTTTTTCCGTTTCTGAAGCGTTTTAGCATCGTGAAAAAGCTACCAGAAATATTTTGAGTTTCTTATATTCGTTTTTAAAACGTTGCGTTCTCGTTGAAGAATAACTGCAAAAAATTGTAGTTCCTTTTATTCGTTTTTCGAACGTTTCTGCATCATCGAAAAGCAACTTTGGATACGGTAAGTTTCTTCGTTAAGTTCCTGAAACGTTTGTAAAACGATCAATCTACCGTAAAAAGCGGACATTTTGACATTTGAGCAACGTTTTCTGGAACGAAACCACAACTATTCGAACAACGTTTCTAAGTTGCAAATGCAACGTGACTCCAACGTTCCAGAAATAAAATGTGCTGTACGACAGAAGAGGAGCCAGACATACATCAGCGTCGTATTAAAGATGAATCAAAGCATAAACACTTATGCTTACGAATTTTCTTATATCTATGATTCACGTGTGCAGGATTCAGTAATAACCATAGATTGTCATGTAAATAAAATGCATTTAAAGGTTACGTATCACGTACTCTAGGATCCGCACCAGGCTTATGTTTGAATTACAAATTTTACTATATAGGGGCTGTGCCCCCTGCGCGCTCCGTGCTCGGACCCATCAAATTTCATTGATCATAATAAATTATTTTCAAGATTTCTATTGAAAAAATTCGAGCTATTCGTTTTTTTATGACGTACGGATTTTTTCTTAAAACAACGTATGGATTTTACTTTTTGAAAGACGTTGATTTAGTCTTAAGAATAATTATTTTAATAACCCACGAATGTCGTTTGAATAAGAAGTACGTGATCTCAATTCTAACCAATCATATCACAAATAAAGGGCTTTATTCGAAATTATTCTCCTTTTTAAGATATGATGACGGATCTTGAGTCACAAATGTTGTTCTGGTTACACCATTATGTGTTTGGTACATCTACCTTGCTGGTTTACATCCGGCTCCTCATCTTTTGTACATCTGATTTGTCAAGTCCATATGATGCCACACGTATTTTTCATTATTAGCTGATGAGGTACTGTTTTGAGGACGCCTGAATTTTTTCTTCAACAATGCACTTATACGTCTCGTTAAAAACACCGATTCCCAGGAACGATTCACGATAAATAATTCACAATAAATAAAAATGTAAATTTTCCCATAAGACGTAATGCTTTTATGCTGACAAATTTACTGCACGATTCCGGCAGTGGCGGCGCTACTCTAGACGTGCTCGTAGTCAATACGATGAGATGCGATGAATTTATTTTAAAACAAAAGCAACTTAAAAATGTTAGTCTTTTTTAAGTTATGTTGTTTCTAAGCAATATAAAAAATAACTTCTTGATAACGTATGCATGTCTGCATTGAACTATAAAAATTGTTACTTTCGGCCTATCGGGCTTGTCCGTCGACATATAGCGTATTTAACGTTTTGAAAGGTTGTGCTGTCATGAAATTATTTTGGAATATGTTGTATGCATTCGTATTCATATCTTAAACGTGTTGTAATTTTTTTCAAAAATCTATTTGATACTTTTTTACCCAGACATACTCGAAATGAGGAAAATTATAAAGCGTTTTTAGTGATCATTACTCCATAAGCTTAATAGGCTTATGGCGTAATGATAACTAAAAACGCTTTATTTTCCCAACTATATGTTCATGTACGCTTTAGGACACCCGTGAAAAACGTTATTTTTAGCCTATCTGGCTTCCTGTTAAAGATATAAAATTTTCGAATATTTCAAGGTTAAATGCGCACAAAACCAAAAATTATTATTTCTGTTTACTTGTCCTGGTTTCCTAAACGTGCTATGGATACATCCAAAATACTGGAAATTAAGGTTAAATCTTTACAACATCTCTCTATTTATGCTCCACGATGATTTTTTTTTTCCTTGAAAAAATCCATAAGAATCGTTATTTTTGATTTAGCGTATTTTCAAATAGTTTAAGGTTAAGTCGTTAGAAGAACCGGTTGAATAAATAATGGGCATCTGCATCGATCTGCTAAGCATGCAAAATTTTTTTGGTAATTGTTTACTGTATTTAAATAAAATGAATAGCAAGTTTTTACACGTGTATATTACACATACATGGGCGCACACACACACATTTAAACAGGCATCCATACGTATGTGCACACGTACACACAAACACAATAAACACACGATATACATAATGCAGTATACATTGACTATATAAGTATGTATGTAGCGAAATCTCAAGACGAACGGTGAAACTGGAGCGGTCACCGATTCACTTATGTTGCTCTACTTTAAAAACTTCGAAAGAATAAGACGTGAAAACAATCAAATAATGCGTCCATAGAACCTCGTATGAATCAACCAATAATAAAAAAAAGTGTATGGCTCCCTCTCTTTTCCCACGCCTGTACACAGAAAAAAATTTTGAGGTGCGAGACTTCAAATTTATTTGATGTGAGGGACCTCGAATGCCATTAAAGCACAGTACCTCAATCTTAGAAGTACACCAACTCAATCTTAGTAATACGAGAGCTCAAATTATTTTGAGGCGCCTTGATTCAACATTCGAGGCGCCAGACATCAAAGTTGGAGGCCTGT
>JAPYYV010005296.1:0-24561 GCA_030522625.1 Copidosoma aretas | reverse complement strand
CGCGAGTGATCACCGAGCCATCTTTTCTCCGCGCCACCAATATATGCACCGAGCGAGGAGGGGATGCAAAAAAACGAGCCTCGCGTCGCACGGGGGGAGGGGAAAAATATTCGCGACCCGGGGTCCCTCTAATTAAAAAGCGCGGGCTGCATCAGGCGGTGGCAACTCGCGCGGGGGAAAAAAAAAGGAGGAAGTTGTGGGTCCTTTGGCCGATTCGCGGGTATATATATATACCTCACACAACACAGCGAGACCGGCGATTCAAAGGCTGCGAAGGTGCAGACGGGAGAGAGTATACAGGTACAGTGTGTTATACACACACGTGCAGCAGCCAGACTGTCGAGAGAGAGCGATCCGCGGCGCCGGAAAATCGAGGGAAAAAAAGGAGGCGGGCGGGGGGGAAGAACACAGGAGGGCAGAATGGATTCTGCGGCGCGGTGTGTACGGCCGGAATGAAATTCGAGAGATGGGAAGCGAGGAGCCGCGGCTCATGGTTTATGCGCATAAAAAGACAGCGCGGGCTATGTGTAATAGGAGGTGGGAGTAGGCTGCGGAAGGGAAAACAGGGGCGGGCAGAGGTCGCGGTTGCTCGGGGAGGGGAGGAGGGAAAACAGAGAGATTTTGTTCTCCGGGGAGCAGTCAAAGCTCGCGCGCTCATCTCTGCTCGTGGGGTGTGCGTCTATCATGTACGTATGTGTATTATACATATATATGCGCACGAGCGCGAGGCGATGAGGATGGAGGAGGTGGAGTCGGCATCAAACGCCACAACGTCTCTGTGTTCCTTTGAGACACCATCGCTGCCTCTACAACCGACGAACGGGCTGCTTGCGGTGGATGGCGCGGCAGCGGCAGCCGCGTTCGTTGTGTGTACAAAGCTGTACCTCCCATGCGTACATGTTGAGATCTTTGAAAAATCACGGGTTTTAGACAGTTGGAGTCGTGACAAATATTTGCGAGCTTCAGATCGGAATTTGATGCGTATATATATTGAATGACACCCTTAATTTTAACCCCCCAAAAAATTCCGCCGTACAAAGATAGGTGGCATTAAATTTTTCTTTTTTTTTCCGGTCAAAACTACGATTTTAAATCAACAGAAAACGCTTGAAGTTTAACTTCAATCAGAGTGGAATCGCAAATACTGGTAGCATCGAAAGTTACGAAGAAGTGCTTTCGATCGATTTTCAATCTAATATTCTGATTTCATCATGTTGAACCAAGCTATGGATCGAAAAGAGTAAAATCACAGTTTCCATGAATTTCATTATCTCTGATTCCAATCTGTTTGGAGTGTATGAATAATATCTTTTCCTATGGCGTAAAATGAATGAGACAGACTAAATTGCTCGAATCAAGTTGAAAACAGTGACAACTCAGAGAACATGGATTTCAATCTCAGTATACGCTATCGCGGAATTTTTTGCAGATTTCAACATGTATACGTACGCACACACATTGCCCGAAGTAGCGCGAGAGACGGAGAAATAGAGATTGTATCTGCTCACGATGCGCTCCGCCGACCTTAATGTATAATCATAGCGGCTTAGTGTCATCGAGCGTGTTTGTATATGTATGTGGGTATACACACGTACACTATGCAGCGGGAAAGTGACGGCACAGACACGACATACAGAGATGTGTAAAAGGGAGCTCGAGAGAAAGAGGGATGGGGCGGAAAAAGAGAGAGAGAGAGAGAGACGGGTCGAATAATGTCATTAATCGGGTTTATTACCCCATCAGTTTCGCCCCGCCCCTGTTTTGCTCCTGCAAGCTGCAGTGGAGCGCGATATGCGCGTATTATATAGCGATCGAGCAATTGTATCTGTAACGCGCTACCGACTCTGTATCGTATCATATACAGTAATACAGATGTGTACGAACGAGGTGTATTCCATCGCCGCGTCTGATCCCTGCATGTATATTATACAACACGGTGTGGAGCCAACGCAGCAGACAGACGGACGAGATAGTAATACGTTATAATATCATATCGGCATCATATGTATTTTCCGCGTTGTTTGCCACTTTGTAGTCGGTCGCGCGTACGTATACATATATACGTGTGGGGTATCATACAGGGGCTGGGAGCACTGAAGAGAAGAGTAATTAGTCGAGGAAGTTGGTGCGGTTTTAATATTTAAAGGGGGTGTACAAGGGGAGTATAATGTAGTCAGCGAGACGCGTTTTCGTACATATATATATATATAGGCTGTAATGGGGTCACTAATGTACATAATGACGGCAATTAGTTTTGCTCCCTTTGACGATTTTATCGTCATCTCCTCGCGTGTCTGATACCTTGACTGTCTGTCTGTCTGTCTGTCTGTCTGTCTGCGATACGACAATGATGTTTCAGCTTTTTTCGACCCCAGAAGATTTTTTTCGGTTTTTTTTTCATTCGTTAAACATGAAATATATTTTTTCTCTTCTCAATGGTGGTAGTTATGTTGTTTCGATAAGGCAACCGATGAGTGTATAGTGCTATTCTCAAGTATACATACACACGAACAATCGGAGCAGTGTAATTTATACAGGGATATACGAGAAGAATGCCTATCCTAGAGTGTATTACATTCGGCTGCTTATTATAAGTGTAGACGCGTGTAGCTTTGCGCTGAGATCAAAATTTCAAATTACAGACACGCAAAAGCTACTCACGTATATATGAATAAAGTATATTATGTTGCGCGCGGTTTTCTGCAGAGAGACTTTTTTACATCTATTATTTATTTTCACAACTAATGAGCAGCCGACGTCAAAGTAAAAACTCGGTAAATACCTGCGTTTTAATGAAAAACATACCTACGTACTGCTGCACGTACACGTGTACCTACGGCATTATAAAGCGTAATTACAATAAGAGAACACGCTCCTCCGTTTCACGAGTAGAACAAAAGTATACATGTACAAAAGAATAACAAATTACGCTTACAATTTAATATGTCTATACTTCTGTACACTCGTACAAAATATTATAATCCGTACCCCTATGCGCACTTAATCCACCCGATTGTGTACAACCTACGGCAAATACACAACAGCTAGGAAGAAAGTCGGGCAAGAAAATCATACAACAAATTACAATCGGCCGCAAAAAACAATATCCCCCTCTCCCCCCTCGGCAGCAACAGTTCATCGGCAGTGCAGTGTACACACACTTTAGTACAGTGGGGAGGTAAAAAGGCGGCCGATTAAAATCAAATTTCCGCCCCTTCGGTTTCTCCCACACGGCATCGTTAATGCCTTCTAACTGTGTGCGCGCCACGTATGCTCGCACACCCTTGGGTCATGTATTCATGCATATGCGCGTACACACACTCGCGCGCGCGCACGGAAGCCCAGAGAGTAATACAAAGAACGATCGAAGCAACTATACAACTCCCGTGCGCGGCGGCGGGCCCGCGGTATGTTTTTCTTGCGGCAAAGCGCGCCGCGGAGACATCGGATCGGCATCTCTCCCCCCGCCTTCTTCCGCGCGCCGCGGATCCGCGTACACTCGCGCCGAGTTTTGCAAGTATACACACACGCGAGCGAACTCCCTGCAGTCCCTGCGTGTGCACAATACTTATATGCTCCTTAAAGTCAGCCGCGCCTCCGATGTGCAACGTATATGTATATATACAATGTGTATACATTGCGCGCACCCTTTGAGCTTTACCGATTCCGCCTCGTGCGCCCGAGAGCGAGTGTCTCCCCCCCCCCCCCCCCCCCGCCCCCCGGGGGGGGGGCAACAAGGCGCCCGGGGGGGGGGGGCCCCCCCCCCCCCCCCCGAGGCTGCAGGAGTGCGGAGAAAAAACGACGCGGTTCGGACCGTCGATTTTCGACCCCTCGCGCGCGCATGATTCATCGCGCGTCTATATAAATATGAATATAAATATAGCCATACCTCGTTTGCACGGATCGCGAAATCCAGACTGTCCGCCTCCGGCTGTGCTCGGGCGCGCGGGTACAATTCGCACGAACGCGCTACCGCGTCGCGCGATTACACGGCGAGCGTAAGTACGGTAGCCCGATCGGGGGGCCTTATCTCGCGATATTAATCGCACTCTCGTGACGCACGAGCGAGAGGAGGTATCATGTGTACCGCCGTCCGTCGCCGGTGTTTATTATCCGGCGCGCCGTGGATCGCCGATCGGGATCGAGCCCCCGGGGGGATGCGGGAGAATTATGATTTTTGCGCGAACCGTCGGTCATCGCGGCTCGTCTTTTTCTCCGGGATGGTGAGGGGGGAGGCTGCTGGTGTTTCGATCGGCCAAGTTCACGATCGACGCGCTTTTGGTGGACTGGATCGGTTGTGCGTCGGGCGCGCGTTGATTTTTCACTCACCTATAATAGGTACATGTGTGCGTGACTGATCGTTGTGCTGTGTGCGGGAAACGGTCCTTCTTTTTTTTTGGTCCTCGAAAAATATAATATACTGCAGATACCTTACAATTTGAAGTTCGTCGAGCTTTGCTAAGTACATAATTTATGACAGTGTATGCTACCGATCGGACCACGCCAGCCGACGCCAGGATCATTATAAAAAACGCCCTGTTACAACTGCGACTAGCACGCGCGGATTTATAATTTGCCACGGCAAATAATATTGTGGCTGCAACTATGAGAAATGGATCAGCAACTATATATTTGAAAAAATGACTCGCGTTCATCAACAGTAATATAACGACAACAGCTGACGATCATCATGCAGACCATCCTTGCTGAACCCTGCCGCGCACCTATTATACCCGCAGCGATTCACAAACGTCGAACCAAGCGCGGTAAAACAAGGGCGCCCGAGAGATTCGCAATCGATGTATGCTTACGAAGGAAAAACAAACTCGCTACTGCTGGCCTGCAATGTATAAGCATAGGTACACAATATGAGCGCGAGCTGTAGCATGATGATGCATGTATATCCTCTTATGGCAGTCACAGCACCCCGCCATCATACAGAAGCCCGTGCGAAATTGCACGTTTTGTGCGCACAGAGGGGAAAAGAGAGCCTGCAATTTAATGTAAATTTATGTAGAACTCCGGCGTTATTAAGATCGCAGATTGGCGCCGCCGCGTCGCTATGTTGTTGATGGATCAGAGAGAGCGAGCGGTGGCGCAGGTGCGGGTTACCAAGGGTACTATGGGCTGTATAGGGTCGAAAACTGCTGGCCTTCTTCTTCGGACCTTGAAAATGCGCAAGATTTTTTTCCACACCCCATTGGTATCAACCTCGGGACAAACGCAAAGTTATATCCTCTGCGGAAGCGTATGAGTAACGCAGAGCTGCTTCAGTCTCGGTGGAGGATTCTCCGAGAATTTGCAAGTATATAAATATGTATGTACGTCTGACGTGCGCAACGGTATTACTACTGCCATCATTGTGCTGCGGAGGATGAAAATAAAAATGACCTTTCAACCCGGCATCCTGTTTTTGTCGATGAACCCGGTATATGACAAGAAGAAACAAGAAAGAATAAAAAAGAAAAAAAAAAAAAAAAAAAAAAAAAAAAAAAAAAAAAAAAAAAAAAAAAAAAAAAAAAAAAAAAAGGAAAAGAAGACGATTCACCGTATATACCCGCCCAATCAAGGGAACATCGAAAGTCCTCGAGTGGAGGTATAATGAACCGAAAAGATGATAGTAACAAAGAGAGGAGAAGGAAAAAGAATAACACCATCGGGGAATACATATGAGCATCAGTTGCGGCATAATGGAGTCGCGCGAGGGCTGCTCTTCTCTACATATATATACGTACATACATACAAACATACACACGTCCTTCATTCATAATGTATATACACCACTACGGGCGAGCGCGGATGCAGAGAGAGAGAGAGAGAAAGGCGGTGGGGGCGACACGAAAATTCTCCGATTGCAAAATTGATGCGAGCGAGGGACGTCTCGCGGGTCCGCTCGTGTTTTATACCGACCCCATCGGGCAGACGCGGTCGGGGTAGTATTGTGTGTCGCGCGTAATTCATTTTTTACCGGACCCGGCTCAATTATTTATAAATTGCTGCCCCGCCGGGACGCCGGGGACGCGCGGTGTCGTTCTTATACGACCCCTGTTTCTTTCTTTTTTCCTTCTTTTCTCGTACAAGCGGAGAGAGAGGGATGACGATCCTTGCCTCGCGCTCTTTCCTTCGCGCGACTGTACTCGGGCCTACATGTTAATGGGCTTGTCCTTTACGAGCCTTTTCTACGCGCTTCTTTTTTTTTTGTCTCCGTACACTATCGAGAAAGTTGGAAGGGGGGTGCAGCGATCTATCGTTCTTCTGTGTACATATATACGGGGGTACAAGTGTGTATGTATGTACGTATGTATATTGTACTGCCTACTTTACCGCGCAGATGAGAGCGGTCGAAAAAGTTGGGGACCCGATGGTATTGTAATACACGCATTGGGGATCCTTACATACCGTGGAAATCGGGGAGAGTGGGAAAACTGCACGCGTGTACGTATATATATACGCGTGTGTATACCCTAGTCGAAATTCGAGATCGCCGGAGATAAGGCCTCTATCTTCCTGCTTTGGCGTACGCTATGTGTACATAGCTGCGTGCACTTATCCGATCCGTACGCGTATCGGCTCGATCTCCGTGCATCTGTTTTTCTCCCGTCCCTTCCCCTCTCCTCCCGTGTTTGCGTACACGAGCACAATCGGGGCTTGATTGCCCCGATGTCGGAAGCTCGTTTCGGCGACGGGATTTATTTTTTACGACGAGACTCATAAATTACCCTTCGTTGGCTCATCGGTGCTGGTGTACGTAATGCGACGCGACGGGTAATTAATCCATTTTCCGGATTGATTTGCCCGGGAATAAATGAATATAATAGTACTTACATACCGCGGTCATCGTATAACGCACGGAGTGTATGGTACATATATTATTATAGGGGCCCCGACGGCGCGTTAATTGCAATGGCGCGGAGAAAGTTCCGTCGACTCTGGCGATAATAAAATCGTCAATCATGCGAAAGTGTGCGTCCCGCGCGAGTTATGCAATCGTCGATGTATACACGGAGACGGGTGCAATCTGACGTACGCGGACAGTCTCTCTCTTTGCCCTTAAAAGCAAAAGCGTGTTGTTTTCGACCCATCGGCAAAGTCGCGAGTCGAGTTCGACGATAAGAATTAATGAAGGGAGAAAAAACACCCCCGATGGTTATAATTATCATACACGCGAACACCGTCACTTCCTTATTTACGTACCAATTGGTTCTTTGGTCGATAGTGCGCGTATTCAATAGTAGAAACTCCGGGGTCCTTGTCAAACCAGCTCGCTACATTGGGCAAACTCCAACCTGCTTTCTCTGATTTTAGCACGAGTGACGTCGAAGAGTTTCGCTGAAAATAAAGCCCCGGCTCTCCCCCCAAGTCCCCTCTCGTCCGTTTCCCAGCGACGCTGGACCACGGGATCTTGTACGATAGCGTTCATCAGAAAAGAGCCTCATCCCGTCCCGAGCCGGAGGTACAATGATTCACCAACTCCGCGCCACCTTTTGCGAATAATCACCCCGTGCGCGGGCGAAGGAAGATGATAATGACGGCCCCTTCCTCCGTTCGTCGTCGTCGTCGTCCCTGGAATTACGAAAACAAACAGGGCGCAACGCCAAAGAGAAAAGAAAGGGCGAAAGATGTACACGGCCGGGGATGGTGCAAAGGGGAGGGCTCCTGCGCCCCTGAGAGAGATGTACAAAGTTAGCGCGCGCAAACATCGTTTTAATTCCCCCCCGTTCGTTCCTCTCCCTTCCTCCGCGGGAATAAAGAAGGCGAGGCTTCTCCCTGTACAGCCGCCCCCGCCCCGGCGAGTCGTCGTAATCAGAGGGACATTATATTTTCTCTCTCCTTTGAGCCCCGCTTTTCTTCATGCACATAGTATACCTTCGCCCGTTCGTTCCGGCGCCGATGCTGCGGCGGCCAAGGCGTATACTTGTACAAGGGGCCCCGGGGAAAATTAAGCGCGAAACTCCTTCGCCGTTTTCCTTTCCATTCTGCGGGGCTGCTGCTGCTGATCAGTCGCGATTGACGCGCTCGATGGAAATTCACGCGTATAAATATATATGTATAGATAGGGTTCGAGAGGGAATGATCATCTTTGTACGGAGTCTTCCTTTCTATCTTCGTGTACAGGGTGTACGGATCGCGAGGATCTTTTTTTGGGGGGGGGGGGGGGGGCCTTTTTTCTCCGCAGGGGGGGGGGCAGGCGGTCTTTTCAGGGGCTCTCGGGGGGGGGCGGCCGGAAGGGCCGGTATGAACTTTCACGCGCCCCCTCGTATATTGCAGCCGTGCCGGGGCTGCTGCTGATGGTGTGCGAGTCGAGCGATTCGTGCACGCTGAGGGTCGCGACGAGCTCGCCAATATTATGATGGATGTGAATGGTTGTCTTTTCTCTTTTTGTTGGTGATGACTGTGATGATGGCAGCTGCTACTTGCGGGCGAGGGATCTTGGTTAATTGTTATTGGCTGTACACGTAAAAATGAGTCTCCGTGCATTCTCGTCAGCGCTGACTTTTTGGATCCGTCCACTCGCGGGTGGGTGAAAGGTAATTCGAAGCGAGGGAAAAAGACATTCGCTGCAGTCGGAGGAGAATTCATCTTTATTGGGGGAAAAACGATTTAGGTTTGGAAAAAAACAACGATCGAAAGACAACTGTATTTTACTCGAATGCCCAAGAAAGTGCTAACAGGTTTTTCCTTTTCTGTCACTCGTGACTGACATATTAACTTCTTATGAGTATAATATGAATCGTCTTTCGTTTTTTTATATATTTTTTTCTCACTTCGAAAGACTGTTTTCCGTCACTCGCGAGTTTCACTATACAAGTGCAAAGTCATCCACGCACATTCAGAAAAGACGGATGAAACGAACGTTTGAAAAATCAAAACTATTCAAATGCACGCCGAGAATTCGCGAGGATGAAAGCCCCGGGATTTGCGAGCGATATCTCTCAACGCGAAATTTGCCGTTCCCTCGCGCAAATCGATCATCTGCCGGGGCTCAGGGGGACGGGGGGGGGGGGGGGGGGGGGGGGGGGGGGACGGGAAAGGAATAAGCCGTCCCAGCGCCAGCCAACCAATTATTCGTCCTCCGCGCATGCATATATATATCCCCCGATCCATCACCGTCGCTCCGCAGATCCGCAAATCGACATTGTCGCGCGCGCGAGCCTTTTGGGAGCTCTTCTCTTTAATCCCCAGGTGGTGGTGGTGGGGCGACAATCTATTTTCCCTCCCGCGATTTGGGCTGATTATACTGGGGTGAGCTGCATACGCGGGGTTTTTTTTTCTTCGTTCAAAAGTTTGCCCCCTCGTTTCAATCGGTCCTTTCTTCGACTGTACATAGTTCCGCTTTGATGATTTTTTCAAATCAAATGCTCTTGCGCACTGCGAGGTTCAATCATTTGGTATTTTTCACGAAATTCACTGCATTAGCAGAAATAAGTATAAGTTTGATGAATACATAAATTGGTGGTTTATAAACTATTCCCTCAGTTCCAATAAACTGGGCGATTATTTTTGTTCTTCAAACGATGAACGAAAGGAGGCTGTAGAGTGCCAAATATTTTGATCACAGATGTATTTTCACAGTTAGAAACCGTACGCTTCGACATAATTAACGATATACACTGATTCAGTTGTTCATCAAATGCCTATCAACATCGCTAAAACTATAATTCTTTTGTTATTTTAAGGATATGTATGACCCGTTCTTGAATTGGGATTCTTCAAAAATAAGATCAAAAGCAGCTCGTACGGTAACTCCGATCATTTATAAAAAAAATGTCACACCCTACACGCCATACACTTTTCCTCTCAAAACCCTCCTCATCCCCAAAGCGAGTCCCACGAAATCTCCTCGGTATTGTACGAAAACCCACTTCGAAGCAAAGATTTTCTGCTTCCTGTCCTGGGATACACACATGAGTGTACACAAGCATCGGATGAATAATTATTTCCCGCCGCTGCAACCACACGACACTCGGAGTATGGGGCCCCATAATAGCGGCCCGTCAAGGGTTGGAAGAAAAATCAAATCGTCACGTCTGGAGAGAGAGAGAGCACCACGTATATGAGAAAAACACCGCAGTCACCTGCAGCCGTCTCTGTTTTCACAGGCAGAGGACATCGAAGGGGCCGTTATATTAGTACAAAGTACACAGGAAACAAGCCGAAGCGCTTGATAAATATAACGTACAGAGCAAAGTGGAGTGCAACAACAACTGATCTTCCCAACTGGAAAATAATCGTCTTGTCTCCCTTAATCCCGTTCTCACGTAGTTGCATTTTTAACCTCGTTTTTAACCCCTCCCGTGTCACGCGTTCTCTCTCTCTCTCTCTCTCTCTCTCTCTCTCTCTGTTTGATTTTCCTTGTGAGCGCGGAACCACTGCTATACCTGTACATATAAGGTACCTTCATATTTGACTTGACGCGTAAATGTGAAAAGGAAAAATAGAGCGAGAGATAGCAACTACTACTACTACTACACTACCTCATCCAGTAGGGAACATAAAGCTATCGCGCTACCGTGAAAAGCAAAGCCCTTTTGAAAAGCGGATGGATGGGTACTTATATAGTTACGCGCTAGCTCTGAAAGGCATCGGTTGCCGTATCGGCAGCAGCGATCGGCTTCATATACCTGTTTCAATTCAGATCGTACGTTACAAATAGGTATATTACCTTGTATACGAGCTCGATGCACGCGCTTACGGGCCGATCGATCTATATTTTCCATTTGCGGGCGAGTGTGTATGTGTGTGTATATTTTATGTAACACGCAGCTATATACATGGAGGCTTAACGCGAGAACCTCTGTATGTACTCTCGATTCAAGTGTATTACAGATACAATTCGCGTGTTGTATACACAAGCGTCAACATTGGCCCGAATGTATATAGATATTGTAGTGGCAGAGTGGCAGCGTATATATTGAATGCCCTCTTTTTTTTCCGTCGCTCTCGAAATCCTGCCACATCACGAGGTGGGCTCGATCGACGAAGACGAATGACCCGCGCGTCGCGTAATGGCCCCCAACATTGCGCCAAATGCCTGTAATTACCTCGCGCCCGTTGATGATGGCGCGGTGTCCGAGATACGAAAAAAAAAAGAAAGAAAAAAACAAAAAAAGAGAAAGAGTGGACCACAGCACGAAAAGAATAAGGTCGGAAAGAATAGCGAAAGTCCCTATGCGCGCGCTGTTGGCGATGTATTATAATGAATCGTATACGTAGAAAGGCAGCGGCGAGCGCAGATTATTGTAATTATGCGCCCGCCCGGGCGATACTGGAATTAATAGTGCGCTCGAAATTGATTTTCAGCCGATAAATCACAGGAAATCGCGTATTGTGGGCATAGGTATAACATGATAGGAATAGCAGGTCCCGAAGTCGAGGATTCGGTAGCCGCCGATTCGTCGGGATTCGTGTGGAGGTGAGAGTGTTGTGTAAGCGGAAGAGTATTTTTGCGGGTGCCTGAGGTAATGCACTTGTTTGGTGGTTTTCTCTGTGTTGGGTTCTGATGGGTTTTGTCGGTCGTTTGCAGAGTTTTTGAGCTATGCCAATTTTTTTCGTTCGCGCGAGCGCCTGTGTATCGATAGTAAAACAAAAATCGTGTGGGAGCTCGAGAGAGTGTCGTACTGCACTCAGCTGTATAGTTTTGAAAATAGTGTTAAACTATAATTAGGTCCACTTTTAATACTCAATCTCTATACGGATTATATTTTGAATTTTTTCACGTTGCGAATTCTAGATTTAATTATAGTCGTGATTAACGGACGCAGTGGATTTTTTGCGCTAGCACAGACTCTCGTGATTCCAACCAATTAATAAACTACCGAACATTAATTTATCAAACGATATCGATACCGGTGCACTTTTTTTTCCAACCGCGTCGTAACTTACTCAATTACAGTTGTATCTTTGTAACACTCAGATAGTTGTAATTGTATCTGAAGCGAGTACATAACTTATTATTTTCACATACGTTCAGCGGATTTCATACCACATTATATCCATTAGTAATAAAATCTAGCCATTGCCCAACGAGTCAAGATAATAATAAATGAACTCGTTTCCATACACTTTTCAACACATAGTACCGATTCTCACGCGGAATGGAAAAATCTTAACGATCCGTGCATTTTCAAATCCAAAAATAAACTGGCTCGCGATGCACAGCACTTTAAAAGACACCGAAAGAAAGAAACAGAGCAACTCTTCGCTCTAGTGTAAAAAACAGCATCTAGCTCTTGTTCGGCGTAAATCACCCGTCCGAAAATTATCTCACAATTACCCCCATGGCCACCCGAAGCCCCGAGTGAGATAAGCTGTTGAGGTCGCAATAGATCATCCGAAGGGACAAACCTTTTGCATGTATAATACATCGGTGTGTCTCCATTCGAAGAGAAAAAATATCGACTATGGAACACATTGTGCTCAAGCACAACAGACTGCAGGCCCCGTGACTGTATATAACATACTGTTCGTATACGATATTCGGGGAAAAGGAGGAAAAAGCAGAAAAAGGGAGTACAAGAAACAAGTAAGGGTCATAAATTGCCGTGACGATGAGCTCGAGGATTCGGGTTTCTGTTTCTCCTCTCCTCGTTGCATCGAGACACATCACCCGCCGGCTGGCACGGGGAGAGAAAAAGAGTAACCTACACATGCACAAGCGCAACAGCAGGGCGACGGGCATCGGGAATAAAAGGGGGGGAAGAGAAACAGAGGGAGAAGGGTGGGGCATCAAGTGCAGCGCGTGAGAGAATAACGAATCTTCAGCGTCGCGAGCTACTATAGACAAGAGCAACAGCGTCGAATCGGCACTGGTGGTATACCTATACAATCGTACGTACAGGCGCAGCAGCCCCCCTATAGCGTTGCATCCCGCGCTGTGGGAAATATAAATCTCGCGGCCAGCCGGTCGAGCGTCGGTCCGGGGGAGGGGGCGGACATCGCTAACGCCAAGGCTGCAGGGAGAGGAAAGAAACTGTCACCGGACACTCTCCGCGACACCCGACTGTACCGATGGCTCGCTCCTCCCCCTCTCGCGCATTTCACAATAACCCTTGCATCCCTGAAGCAAAGACTCTTTCTTTCTCCGTCGCATATTATATACAGGCGGTTCCCATCTTCGTGCGTAGGCATCAGCGCATTATTGGTTGAGAGTTTATATATACGTGTGCGAGATCGTCGAGTTTGCCGCTAATCGACGTATAAGTTTCTAGTTTGAAGCTTTACAGATCTGTTTTCGTCCGACACCAGAATCCCGGTGTAAGTCATCTTAAAAAAAAACACCACCGCGAGACAAAGTAGACGGCAATACTCTTGCCTACCAACCAGCAGCGGATCGAAACAAAATAGAGATCGGCGAAAAGTAAATAGCTCCGCATCGGTGCGATGAAACCCTTCCGCTCCATAAATATGTGTACAATCGAAATTCCGCAGCCGATTTCCCACAACGCTATATCCCTCACATACCTTGCACCCATACCCCTCACCCGAGAGAGTCAGGCAAACAGGTTGGCACCACCAGACAGCTATATACACGGACCGCGGAGCGAGCGCGCGCATCCTCTCATCCTCCTCCTGATTAAAGAGTCAAAGTTCAAAGCTGCGCTGATGTGCGGCGCGAGGGGTAAGAAAGGCGGCGCGCCGGCAGCAGCCGTGACAGCCGCAGCGGCCGACCTTTAGCGGGCGAGATCGGCCGATCTCTCCGCGGACTGCAGAGCTGATGCCGCGGGAGAAAGGCACACGGCAGCCGTCAGCTTCCCCCCCCCCCCCCCACGGCATCTCTTTCTCTCATTGTTAACGTCACTTTGGCTCGTTACGGGGGGGGCGGGGGGCCCCCAACCGTCAACCGCCGGCTTTCAGCCCCCCCCCCTCCCCTACCCGCGGGAGAGAGAGAGAGAGAGAGCAATCTCGCCGTAGCGCCGAAGAAAGGAATCGCCGGCCGGCGGCCGAGATGCAAAGGCCGGGGAGTCTGTATACGTGTGCGGGGGTAATAAATCTAAATAGTATCGGGCCGCTCCTGTCGTGCATGCAGCAGTCCGCTGCTGGGGCTCGGATGCCGACTGTGTTGTACGCGCGCTGTTGGTGCCCGGCTTATTTCGATCTCTTTTCAGTTTGAGGTTAGGTTCGTTTTTTTTCTTTTTTTTTTTCGGTTCTCTTTTCCGAGAGCGGGGGGCGACAGAAAGACGTCAGATTGCGGGGTCAGAGCTATACTTTTGTGCATATGTATATGTATAAACGTGTATATAATCTGAGAACGCGTATATTTGGTGGACGTGCAGGGTATTTACTTACCGGGCACGAATCTCCTTCCAGCAGATCGGTTCTACGGCCGGTACGACCCCATTCACCGGTGGATGGTTACGCCAAACATCGGGGGGATGGAGCACAGCAGTAGCGTCCTGTAACACAGTAAAGGAAAGGAAGATTAGTCGATGCTTTAGTGAATGTGCAGAATTGAAATAGAGTATCTACAAGTGTTGTAAATTCGTACAATTCTTATTTGATTTCACCGTTACAAGTATTATTCCGTACCATATGATTTTAATTTCGTCGCACTACATATCAAAACAACAACTCTTTGCGCAAAATCACATTTTGACTGAAGCTTTCGATTTCAAAAAAGTTTCATCATTTTTGTCATACAACCAAATTTAGTTTTGTGGCATTTGCGAGTCCTCATTCATTCCACGCACAATACAAGTAGAATCTGCGCGTCGACAAGCCGATTTTCAGCGCTACTCTCCAAGCCCCATCAACATAAAAAAGTGATGTAAATTTTAGCGAGAATCTCCCGTAGTTTGTTCGCTCCGAGGAATGGGTCCGAAAAGGCATTTGGTATAACAATCTGGGCGTGTAATATAAGTGCGCGTGGGAGGAGATCGTCCATTCATCCCAACGACTTCATTATATTACGTCGAGGACCGACATTTACAGGCAATTAACCTGGACGCCGCGCCGGTGCGATAGGACGCGCGGTACTTGGAAAAAAGAAGAAAAAGCGAGAGACAATGAATGCAACAGCCTTCGGACGGTTAGTTCGCCCACACTGGACAAATAAATAACAACACCGCGCAGTCTAACGGGAATGGAAATAGTACGGCCTCGCGTTCTGGGAAGCGCGACGCGACAGCAGAAATTTCGAGGATCATACGATTGAAAAAAATAAAATAATGATAAAAATCATGAAAATAAAAAACGTGACCACTGGCGCGTTGTTCTCTTTCGTCGCTATGCACGCGTATGAGTGAGCGCGTGTGCAGGGCCCCATTGTCAAATGAGCGGCCCCAATGTTTTCCAGACCGCCCCTCGGCATTGCTTGTCGCCCGGAGGATAATGTATTGTATCGACGCGGATGCCGGGAACCACTTCTGTTCTACACTGGTGTACGCGCTCGAGGGCTCATAGACAAATATCTTGCAGCTTACCGATACGTATATTTATACTCGTTCCTCCTCCGGGTGTACCAGTATATTATATACACACAACGAGGCTGCCTCGCTCGCGGGGGCCCGACTGCACGAGTCCGAGAAAGAAATCTGGTTTTCTCTCGACCGCCGCGCTATCCGTGATGCTTTTCCGAGTGTAAATAAACGGACGCGTTTTTTCCATCGAAAAACTACGCTCTCCGGTTACTCGCTCGCGTGTGTACGCATGCTGGTGCACTGTTCGATAGCTCCTCCGCGGGGCCGCCGCGTTTCTCGGAAACCTGCACTTCTTCGAAAACCTGTTGACGAGAGGTTATATACGTTGCGTCTCTTGTCCCTCCTGTGGCTGTCGCGCGCGCGCGAGACGTTTGTTTGTCGTACTGCTCTGTTGCAATTGTATTAATTGAATCGAACGCAGAATATAGTTAGGGATTTTTGTTTCAGTTAACGTTGGTCATTTTTCATTTTTTGTATTATCATGATCATAACGATCTCATTAGGTTGAAATGAGTATTATGTGCAGTTCCATGATGTGAACAAAAACAAAGGATGCTGCGAATGGTTTCGTGTGACATGAAAGCTTGAGGCACCTCCTAACCCTGAGTAAAAAAATTGTTTTTGTACAATTTGTGAATGAAATTTGTTATTAGTCATATAATAATGTTTCTAGTACAGCTGAATAGGTCTAGCATGGTGTTGATGAATACAAAATCGAGATGCTTAAAACGTTCGTGAAGAAGAATTACAATTTCTGTTGACATGTAATTGCGTTTTCAAGGGCATTTTTCTATTGCTCTCGCCTATCTGTACAACTTTACATGGATCATTAGAAAAAGAAAAAACAAAAAAAAAAGTAGAACACCAAAGGAATGTCGCAATTGTAACGTTCTCTCGATCGGGACTGCAGATCAGCCGGTCAGTCGAATTAGCATCGGTTCTTCGCTATCGATTATCTCATAACGTATTATATATATAGGAATAATAGATTACACACCCAGCAATAGCCGCCGACCAGTGTTCCCACGTGTTACGCGCGGCGTAGGATATATTGTAAATTGTTTCCAGCCGGCTAATGCGTCCAACTCGTTTCGAAACGAATGGCATGCATTTGTTGTGATAGGCAGGGATTTTCTCTCCGCTCGATCGGCTCGGGTCGAGATTAGGGGCCCACGATGAATAATAACAAGTCGCGTGCCACAGCAGCACTGATATACTTAGGTTGGAGACGCAGGGAATGATTTTGTAATAAAAATTACTATATTTTTGAAATATGTGGGAACGGGATGTATATAAATTAATAAACATTGCCGAATAATATGATTAACAACCAATGTAACATCATTGCCAATACTCGAAACTTGAACGGAGTAGTTTTGAAAAAATAGTAAAAAAAATTTTGAAAGTGTATAAGGCGTTCCAATTGTGAAGCCCAGTCTTGATACTTTTGAATTTTGAATCGCGCGAGACAAATGATTTAGTAGGGCCAAGTGGTCCATTCTTTGACTTTTGGATTTGATAATTTTTTAGAGTAGAGCAAACAAGCTTATCGGACAATTTTTTTCAACGAGAGATTCAAATGCGCCTAGTTTTAGTGTCATCGTGCATATAGGCAGTTCTGCTGACTAAAAGAAGCGGCCATTACCGTATAATGCCCGTAATCTTAAAGGTATTTTAAATTATGAAAAAGGTGACTATTGTTTACGACGGATTTTGGTATGCATGTGTACCAAAATAAATTTCGTTGAAAAGTTTATATTTGGGGCTTCAAAATTGCCAAAAAAGTGACATTACGTAAGTGACAGGACTGTCATTACCGTAATACTTTTTTCAAGTTTTTTAAAAATCCCATGTTAATTATCATGTGTTTTCTAAAAATGACAATAGAGTCGGGTGTGAAGTTTGCGGCTAGTTTGGACCTAGAAAAAATAATAGAAATATTCTAAACACTAAATTTTGAAAATCCTATTTCACACACCAAAATATCCCGTTTTTGACTAATGCATATATTATATACTCAAATTACCGACTTCACTATGTATAAATTATTAGCGTGTTACTTGTATTACTTATTATTTTATACAATTACTTTATACACGTATGAGTTATAAATACTTCTCTATTTAAGTTTTAAGTGTAAGATAAGTCTACTCACGAAACATAATCACCTTATTTCTTACTCCGTTGTTGATCGCTTACTGCTTACTATACTTAATACGTGTTCACTCGACGAATGACTAGATCATACTGTGAGCTTAGTCAGCTGAGTGAGTCAGTGCCAGTGACCTAGCTGAGATGCGCGTTCTATACTGCGCAATGAGCTGCGCAGCTCACCTGATGCTTTGTTAACAGTGTGAATCAGTCATTCGTCGAGTGAACACGTATTATACTGAGCAGTGAGCAACCAACAACAGAGTTTATGTTTCGTGAGTAGACTTATCTTAACTTAAAACTTAAATATAGTAGTTTTTTTATAACATATAATAGTAATGTCTTTACATTCAGTTATTTTATCGTTTAATATACACATAAATATATTCGCATTGTAAGAAATTTAATTACGTTGCAGTGTACTATTTTTATGTACCTACATAGTAACAATTACGTTGTGACTTAATCATTTTCATTATAAATACGTAAAAAGTACTACAACAAAACTTCAGCAGTATTTATATAATTATAGCATATAAGCTTGCTTCCCTCAAAAATACAGTTCCTATAGTTTTTGTAATAAAACTAAATCTAAATAACAATGTACGTACATACGCTTCGGGGAAATTATTATTATTTAAGATATTAAAAATATCCGTAATACTACAAATTCTCATACTAGAAAAGCTGCTGTTCTCTATAACTAACTGATGATTTTTTTTCAGCTCGCCAATCAGTTCATTACTGCGGATGCTGCCATCTGCATCTGTCTGTGAGGTATAATTTATGCTGGCCGGCTGTTCATTTCTTTCGTGTGCTGCGCAGAATAAAGAGTAAGTACCTACACCAAATAAAAAATGCTTGATCCTACATAATTGTAATTTGCGCTGTAATTCAAAATATAATGTTTTTCTAAATTTTATTTTCATAACCATTATTATATTTGTTTTACTGGTCATGAATTTAATATTCTGTACAAACAACGTTCCCAAAGAGCGGTGACTGTACAAGATATCGCAAATTCCTGACGAATGAACCATTCGCAAAAAAACACAAAGGTATGAATCAACGCACCGTCGCGTCCCTTTCTTCCGAGAAGCTCGAGGTTCGAGAAAAATCCTTTCTCTCGGACGTCCCCTGCAATATACATTTACGACATACATTCGTATGAAAAATTCAGCTAATGAGCCCCACATTATTACCCAAACAACAACTCCTACTGCGTATACATCATCAGTATAATACAGTAGATCTCGCGTCGGTCATTGAGAAAGCGATTGGGCAACGACAAAAAATATATGTACGAATCCGATCCCAAGAATCGTGAACGAAATGAAAACGTGCGTAATAACGTATACGTATGGGATATATATCTACTAAGGTATATAAAACACAATGAGCAATCGGATAAACTCGACCGACCGTTCCTGTATTATACCCACATTCACGCATGACCATATACCGGACTTAGACCGCAGAGAACGAACGAAGCACTGGACCGCGTGCGTGTATATATGGGTGATTTCTTAAAAACTCGTATAGTTAGTATTAATTTTTTTGAGTTAAAATTTGTTTTGAATGTTATAAACTAAATTTCTCTAGATAAGTTTTTGGAGATCAAGTCGTAAAAGTTTTTTGCTTAGCCGCAAGATGGAAAAAAAAGACCAAAATGTCATTACCGTAACGCGAAGCATTCAAAAATTTCATTTTTATCGGCTTGTGGCGCCTACACGTTATATTTTTAATTTTTATAAACGGTTTTGTCCAAAAGTCTAAGGTGTCTGGCACCTTTTCTTGTGGTTTAGAATGAGAGAAAAAATTTTGTTTAAAAGTGCAAGACGTTTTATTTGTAAAGTCGACTTTAGACACTTTTAAATTTTTGGACTGAAGTGGTAAACTCTTGGAAACTAGAATTTGACTGTTTTGTATTCTAGAGCGAACGAGTAGATCGCCTAATTTTTATTGACCCAAAATTCGAATCGTAATGTCATCGTGACTATAGAGAGTTCTGCTGACTAAAATAATCGGTCATTACCGTAATGCCCCTGATCTCGGAGGTATGGATGAAACTATCGATTATAGTTGACTACAGTGTACGAAGGCGACTGGTGTGTGCATGTGTACCAAACTAAATTTCACTGCAAAACTCCCATTTAAGGCTTCAGAATCGTAAAAAAGGATCGTAAAGCTCTTATGAAGTCTTTTAAACGTCCTATTCAAATTAACATGTGTTTTTGAAAAATGACAATAGAGCCGGGTCCAAATTTTTTCATTAGTTTCAACCTCACATGACATGGAAAAAAGAATAAAAAAATTTTAAACATAAAATTTTCAAAATTTCATTTTGTTGAATAAAGTATTCCAGTTTTCGTGAAATCACCCACATATATTTACATGATACGTACATGCGTACAATGAAAAGGAGACAAAAGAGAGAGAAGGATGCTGCGCGGGTCCAGTGGCTGAAAGAGAGAGAGCCCGTGCGGTGGCGGCGCGGCCGGTGTAAGCCGCGAGTCGTGTATATGTATGGTATATTATACGCGGAGTACAACCGTGTGCTATAGGTATATACCTGGTGGTCAGGTGGTTCGCAAGGACGCGGCAGGCCGTTCACCCGCTCTCCCTTCCTCCCGCCGTCTCTTCTCTCTTCCCATATGCTTGTCCGGCAGCCATCGCCGCCGCCGCCGTCGCCGCGAACTTTCCTGCTTCTATTCGACGCTCTTTCTATACCTTCTGTATATGTATACGTGCATGTTATGGGTTCAGCTTTATATACCTATATAGGTCTTTGGACGTTTCCATCTCCTGTTTTATCTTATATGTGTGTATGATGTATGCCTCTGTATGTGGTGTACGTCCCAGGCATCTCGCTCGCGTCTCGCGTCAAGTATATATATACAGTGGCCTACAAGTCATAATATGTACGCGAGTACTAGTTGTTTCAATAGTTCATCCAAAAAATTTATTTTCACCGAGGGACGGAGTTAGTGGAAAAAAAATCCTGAAACGTAGTTGCGAGAATCATTTTTCATCATTACAAACCAACTTTGGATAGTCTTTGTAAATTAAAGAAGAAGCAGAAGCACCGCCAAGTATAGTCTTCTTTCACCCTTCGTCACCCACATGTAAACTGTAAAAATAATTTCGTACGAGTACGAGGGTAGAAATAAGCGAAATAAGATTCATCACGAAAAAAAAAAAAAACAACCACTGAACAACATCGAACACCGATCCAACAAAAGTCCCGAGCCTTTCCGATTTCAAATAAATTTCCACCCGCCTATATTGGGACAGGGGGGAGCCAAACAATTACGCGGCCAATCTAAAGGCGAATTTCGAAAGGGCCGCCGCATGACGCGGAAAGAGGCGCGCCACCGCCGCGCTAATGCTCATAGCGGCGCGCGGCAAAGACGATGCGTATCTCTCGCGATTTAACGCTCGCGCGCGCTCTCGCCCATCGGGGACAAGATCGAACGGTGCTTTTGTATCGTGTATACACACGTGTATTATATGTACTTATACCCGTATGTAATGTACGCAGCCGTGGTGATCGAGCAGAGAGCGAATGACAGTCGGCGCGTCGCGGTTTCTATTGGAATGAGAGGAGGGAAGACGTTAACAATATCGGTATATAATACAGGTGTATTGTATATATCTTGCTTACCAAGTCGGGGTTTAACGAGGCGCGTTCGTTGCGCTAGCGTCTGTGAGTACGGTCCTTTTTCGATACGTTCAATATTTACGAGCGCGAGAGTTTGGGAAACCTGGAGTAATTTGTTGCTATATGCTATACGTGTATCTGTACGGAGCTCGATTACAAAATCCAATTTTATAGTGTATAGGCGAGAATTATTTTCGCACGCGTGTCGCGTGTGATTAGCGGTTTTTCAGGTCGATCGGCGTCCTGTTGTTTTTTGTCTCCTTTTTTACGTAAAAAAGAATGACATGCATTATTAGCTAAGTATGTGTGATGTATACGTTCGTTATGAGGACGTGTTGTCTTCGCGTGCGTGATCCGCCAGTGGACTGTTGCTCTGGCTGGATTTACGCAAAGCAGGGAATTAAAAAGGAATGTCTCGACTTTTTTCTTCTGCGTCGACTGGAATAATTGTTTTCGGCGAAAACGTTGTTTCTAGAAGTCCGCAGATGTCTTCGGATTAAAGTTGGTGAAATACTTATCGACTTTGGTGACTGCTCCGTGCAAGTTGTGGCAATGGTTGGGAACTATCTTTCGAAGGTCAAATGAGTCTCACCCGTAGCCAGGGATAGCAAAGTAATTAACAAAAAATCCTGAATTATAATTTTGCTCACGGATCATAGCGAATAGATTATTCGGTCAATGAACGAAAGATTGAATCATATATTGTTTATTCTGGATTTTCGTTTTTTTCTGATATGCGTGGGAAAAAAATTGCATTTATTTTCAGCATGAAATAAAAAGTAAACTACATCAGATACCAAAACACATTGCTTTTTGTCACGGCTTAGCATCAATTGCATGGCATCTGCCAAAGGCAAGATCGAGATTTGAACCCAGGTCAATACCTGTGCTAATACCCGTCTCGCTCTACCATCCGATCTACTATTAATAGGGACGGACATCTATTCAACGAAATGTTATACATACACTCACGAGTACGAAAATGAATTATTCGATTCCCAAGTATAATTTCTACTTCAAAGTACGTATGACACTCCTCTCAATAACGTGGAAGATTATTACAAATTTTCCAACACACATACACACCCAGAAACTCCGGCAGGTCCTTCATTGAACACTATAGTAAATATCGATACCGCATTCCCATATTCTCACATTTCACGTGCATACCTATAATCGCAAACCGAAAGCTCGTCCGCGCACACATCGGATCACCGTATGCGCGCTCGGGCGCAAAACGAGGGGAACGAAAATGAGAAATCCAGCGAATAAGTAAAAAAAAAACAAAAAAAAAAAAAACAACCGACTTGCCTGTCGTTCGCGCGACGCGTGCTCTCCTCTCCTCTCGAACGTACATATAATAAGCACTACTACACACAAGACGCCCGAGAAAAAGTAAAAGAGAGCGCGGGCCGAATATGAGTCTCGGGGGCTGTTATTAGCCTCCCCCCCCGACGGGGCTAATACGCGCCCTGTCACCGCCAGGAAATAAGAAGTTCCAAAGAGTCACTTTGTTAGCCCCGCGCTTGGCTCTCTTATATTCTGGCTTATGATGGCTCGTCTATACAACTTGTATGAGTTGTGTGTGTGTGTGTGTGTGTGTGTGTGTGTGTGCGATGCTGCGAGTTGTTCGATGACAGAGAACGAGATGACGACGGCTATGGCGAAAATAGAGAATCGAGCGCAACTTTTCTGACGCTGCGTGTGTGCAGTTGAGAGTTGGAACAGAGTATTTTTATTGTGTACGCGTGTTTGTGAAGAATAAGATGGGGTAAATTATACCGCGAGTTCGAGGCTAATATGTACTCAATTGCGTTGTAGGAGACGACGACGACGGCGATGAAACAATAACAAACATTTGTCTCGGAGAAAAGTAAGTTGGCGATCGTTTGCGCGCGAGTGATGGATGGCTGCGCATAATAGGGTGATAAATCCCTCGGCTTGTTCATTGGCCCGAGTATTATTATAAATATACTCCGTTATAACGCAGACATCGCAACTGCGGGGGCGGTGTTTTGTTGGCGATTCCAGGACTGACGCTCTCGATCGGGTGTGAAATTCTCCGTAATGTGCACAATATACGAATTAGGGAAAATGGCATGTAGTCTTTGGAAATTGCGGCGCGCGGGTGACATTGTGTTTTTTTTTTAAATTACACGTATAAATAAATCAGCACGTGGGGGTACTATAACGTATAATGGCTTGACGTTATTACGGCCGCGTTAATTTCACATAAATCAGCGATGCGCGTGCCGTGCAGAAACAGAGCGGATTAGGGCCGTCGAGAGAGAATGGAGGTGGTGATTTATTTGCACTCGATCGTACAAGTGCCATTGGTATAAGTTGATTCAATTTTTAATATAATAAGGGCAGTCGCAGGTGTATGGGCTCGATGGAGTGCGTTTATTTGTAGGGAAATGCTTATGAGTATATATACGGACGAGGAAACAAACTCTGTTAAACTGTATAAAGCTTATAACAATCGTTGCTGCACTCGGAGTGTGTATATTATAAGTTCCGCTCGACGAGGCGCACGCGATACAGATACTCATATCAGGCTCGCGCCTCTATCCTATTTCTTCTTCTTCTTTTTATCATTATTCTCGTATATGAAACTCGGCATTTTTCCGTTTAATATCCCTATTACGAATTCAAATACAGATGCACGAGTAGATACACTTATACTCCTTATTTTTCTTTTAATTGCCACTCTGATTCCCACGAAAATTACTTACTTATACAGATACTCAAGATCGAGTGCCACACGTAACACGTATCCGCTTTATTATTTGTTTATCGCGAAATATTATAACCTGCGCACGTTTAATTCATTCCAAATGTGTGTGTATACTGTACAGCTCCGTTAGCTGCCTCTGGAGTATAGGTGCTTGCGGTGAAAAAAAAAAAAAATATATAAAATAAAATAATTATGATAATAATGGACGATGTATACATGGTATACAAGAATAAGCAATGCTCAATCAGAACGAGTATACTTAAGTGAGTGTGTGTGTGTGTATGTAAAATAAATAATACACTGTCATAACATCGGACGGACGGACGTATACGGGGGGGAAGGGGGGCAAATGAGTAGGTAGCAAAAGCCCCGAGAGAGAGAGGAAGGAAGAAGAAAAGGTCACGCACGCCGCGCTCTCTCCTGCAGCAGCAGCCAAATAACACGGTAGAGAGAGCACATCGCACGGTAGTAAGCCTTGTATACCTATGTATGTACCGTGATGGGTATTAGTGCGCCTCCACGTACACGGGGGCAAGCAAGGGCGGCAATAAGAAGAAGAAGAAGAAGGAGACGAATATAGGCGGCGGGGGGGGGGG